>JAVTVY010050089.1:0-246450 GCA_036873755.1 Hanleya hanleyi | reverse complement strand
AAATCGTCAATGAAACCATGAAACCGACCGTTTCACTGCTGTTTCAGTTGTAATATTACCATGAACATTGACATCAGTTTCTAATTCTTATTAATGTATTGATAAGTTGATTGATTTGTTGAAACTGTTCATATTAATGCCCTGCGATGTTGCATCATTGGTTGTGGCTGTTCATGTTAACGCCAAGTAAAGATGGATTGTGGCTCTTCATGCCCTGGAGTGTTCATATTAATGACCTGGAATTTTTGATGATTGAGTCTGTTCATTTTAACAACTTGAGATGTTGACTCATAAATTGTGCCTGTTCATGTTGATACCCTAGGATGAGAAACCATTGTCATATAGCTTGTTCGTGTTAATTAACATGGGCGGGCGGAGTTTGTTTAATAATTGGTTGTGACTGATCACGTTGGTACATTGGGGTGTTAAATCATCGATTGTTGATGGTCATTTTACTAAACTAGGTGGTTGGATTGTTAATTGTGGTTATTCATGTTAACACCCTGAGATGTTAATAGCCTGGGAGTTAAATCACTGATTGTGAGCGTTCATCTTAGTACAGTGAGATGATGATTCATTTATTGTGACAGTTTATGTTAACAAACTGAGACGTTGATTCATCGATTGTGCATGTTCGTGTTAATACCTTGGGATGCTGATTTATTGATAGTGACTGTTCATGCCACTTCCCTGCTAAGCTGAATAATTTATAGTCACTGTTGATGCTAACACCCTGAGATATTGTTTTACTGATGATGACTGTTCTTGCTAATATAATGGGATATGAGTCTATTTTCTTTTAGGGGTGTTGAATGGTTGTTCGTGTTCGTGTTTTGATATGATATCATTGATCACGTTCATGTTAACACCATGTAATATATGAATCATAGAAAACGACTGTTCATGACGATACCCTGTTACGTTGAATCTTTCTTTGTGTTGGTTCATTGGAATATCATGTAAAGGTAAATCGTTGATTGTGACTGTTCATGTTAACAGACAGATATGTCCAACCATTCAGTTGATTGTGCTTGTTTATGTTAAGACCTTGCAATATTGAATCATAGACTCTGACCTATATTTTGTACACTAAGAGTTTGCAGCATTGATGTTGATTGTTGATACTAAATGCTTTGAAATTTTGATTCTGTGATTGTGGCAGCCCATATTCAGGTCATTTGATGTTACCTCATTGATTAAGCTCGGTTATGTTAAAACACCCATTGACCCATGACGTTGCCGGGCCTCGTTTTCGATGTCAACCGCTGTGGTCTAACTGGGCAAATGTTTTTGCTGCATCAGCCAGTAATTGGCCCTCCGTATGAGCTAGGGTCCAATACTAGAGGCTACCTGACAGGTTGAATCATGTATTGTCACCGTTCATGATAATTTAATTCATTGTAAATGGCCATGTTTGTACCCTGGAATGTTGAATCCTTTATTGGGATGGTTCATGTTATTTATCACTCTGGGATATTGATGCCCTGAGATCTTAAATCATTAATTGTGACTTTTCATATTAATTGCCTGGGATGTTGAATCATTTTAATTCCTGAGGATTTTGGTTATTGTGGCGGTTCATCATGATGGATACCCTAGAATTTTGATTATTGTGGCGGTTCATCATGATGGATACCCTAGAATTTTGATTATTGTGGCGGTTCATCATGATGGATACCCTAGAATTTTGAATTTTTCTCTATATGTCGAAGCAATGACCGAGACTGTTCGTGTTAACACCCTTAGGTGTTAAATTACTAAATGCGAATGATCGTGTTAACTGGAGTTACGAACTTTTAACAAACTATTTTCTTTCCGCGGAAGCAGTTGCTTTTCTCGGTAATTAGGTCAGTTCATGATCGCACGTTCTTGTAAAACTGATTAACACTTTGTTAGAAGAGTTCATACATGTGGCAAAGTTCTACCTAACAAAAATGAAGGTTTTTTAAAGTATTTTAATGTTATGTTATTCATTCAAAGTAACGGAATGATAAGCGTAATGGGGATTGCCTTGCGATATTGAATCAGTGTTTGTGGGTGGTTTTGTGTTAATACCTTGAAAAGTTAAGTCATTTATTGTCAGTGGACATACTAACAAATTTCGATGTTGAATAAATCGTTGTGACTGTTCATGTTGATGACCAGGACTGTGGAATCACGGAATGTGACTGTTCATGTTAACAACTTACAATTGTGACTGTTGATTTTGATACCATGCGATACCAGATCATCGATTGTGACTTTTCATGCAAATGCACATCGATGTTGAATTATTGATCGTGCTTATCCATGTTAATAGCCTGAGACGTTGAATCATTGATTGTGTCTATTCATGTTAATACCTTGGGTTAGTTGAATCGTTGATAATAACTGTCCATATTCATTTCATGGGATGTCGTAATTGATCGAGCTTATTCATGTTAATAGCCTGAGACATTGAATCCTTGATTGTGTCTATTCATGTTAATACATTGGGATGTTGAATCCTTGTTAGTCAACTTTTATATTAAATCTGTGTGATGCCGTGATTGATCCACCTTATTCATGTTAATGAGAGGATGAATCCTTGATTTTGTCTATTCATATTAATACCTTGGGGTGTTGAATCGTTGATTGTCACTGTTCATATTCATTCCCTGAGATGTCGTACTTGTTCGTGCTTATTCATGTTAATAATATGAGACGTTGAATTCTTGATTGTGTCTATTTATGTTAATACCTTGGGTTAGTTGAATCGTTTATAATAACTGTCGATATTCATTGCGTGAGATGTCATACCTGATCGTGCTTATTCATGTTAATAACATGAGACGTTGAATCTTTGATAGTGTATATTCGGGTTAATACATTGGGGCGTTGAATCCTTGATAGTCACTGTTCATATTCATTCCCTGGGATGTGATTGATCGTGCTTATTCATGTTAATAGCCTGAGACGTCTGAATCCTAGATTGTGTCTATTCATGTTAATATCTTGGGGTGTTGAATCATTGATAGTCACTTTTCATATTCATTCTCTCAGATGTCGTGATCTTACTTATTGGTGTTAATAAAATCGTTGAATCCTTGATTGTGTCTATTCATGTTAATACCTTGGGGTGTGAAATCCTTGATAGTCGCTGTTCATATTCATTCCATGCAATGTCGTAATTGATAATGCTTATTCATGTTAATAGCCTGAGACGTTGCATCCTTGTGTCTATTCATGTTAATACCTTGGGGTGTTGAATCGTGAATGGCCAATGTTCATATTCATTCATTGAAATGTCGTAATTGACCATGTTTATTCATATTACTAGACTGAGACTTTGAATCCTTGATTGCATATAGTCATGTTCGTGCATTGGGGGTGTTGAAACGTTGACTGCCACTGTTCATATTCAATCGGTGTGATGTCGTAATTGAGTCTCCTTATTCAGGATTATGAGATGTTGAATCCTTGATTGTGTCTGTTCATGTTAATACCTTGGGTGTTGAATCCTTGAGAGTCCCTTTTCATAATTCATTCGCTGTGATATCGTTATTGATTGTGCTTATTCATGTAATGACCTGAGACGTTAAATACGTGACTGTGTTGGTCATGTTTATCCCGGGGGCTTGGGATGTTGATTAACTCATCGTGATTGTTCAGGTGACTGCCTTGGAAGGCTAAACAGTTTATTTTCACTGCTGATGCTAACACCCTTAGATATTGTTTACTGATTATGGATGTTCATGTTAATAGCCTGAGATAAGGAATCAATCATTATGTCTGTTCATGTTAATACCTTGGGGTGTTGAATCCTTGATAGTCACTGTTCATATTCATTCCCTGAGATGTCGTAATTGATTGTGCTTATTCATGTAAATAGCCCGAGACGTTGGATGCTTGATTGTGTCTATTCCGGGTGTTGAATCCTTGATAGTCATTTTTCATATTCTTTCCCTGATATGTCGAATCATTGATTGTTTTGAATGGTGATGTTAATACCCTGAGATGGTGATTATTTGATTGTGTCTGTTCATGTGGATAGACCGGGATGTTAAGTTACTGAGTGTGTTATTTCGTGTCAATACCTTGGGATGTTGAAAACATTGATTGTGATTGTCCTTTTCTAATGCACTGAGATGGAGTTACATTTTTTTACACTTTATGTTCAAACTCTCAGAAATATTCAGGGAATATTCCGGAATAGATCAGGTTGCACATCCACAACTCAATTTCAGGTATTTGACCTGAAATCCAGGGGAAATTTCCTGAAATTCAGGTATATCAACCATGAATTAAAGCTAAATTACCTGAATTTTAGGGGATTTTACTTACATGAATAGGGTCGGGATCTAATCAGGGTGAGAAATTTGCCTGAATTTCATGGGAAATCCTCTCATTCAGGGATCGTTTTCCTGAAATTCAGGTAATCAGCCCTGAATTTCTACCAAAATCCCTGAAATTGAGTTGTGGATATACAACCTTTTCAGTTCAGGACTTTTACTTGAATATTTCTGTGAGTGTACTCTGGAATGCTGAATAACTTATTGCGACTGTTCATGTTAATCATTGCACTCGTTCATGTTAATCATTGCACCCATGTGACACTGAGAAAGTGTCTGAATAATGATAGAATATTTAGCTAATCAAATTGACGGAAAGATATTCCACTGGGTGGAATTGCTTGTTTTGCACGCTCATCTCTACATCGAATGAACGACTGCTGCCAGAATGTCTGGCCTGATTTGCTACAAATTAATTATCCGAAATTGAAGGTACTCCCTTTAATCAAAAGAATTTGCGGACTTTGACGACCACTTTTAGCTGCAGTCGCTTCTCATTCGGATAGCTGGTGTCATATATGCTTGGCAGTAAGTGTTAGGTGTCATATATGCTTGGCAGTAACTGTTAAGTGTCAAATTCTATATGTAATATTCAGTCGTCATCCACAAAATAATTTCCGCGTCAACAGTCGAAAGACATTTTTACGGAAGCATAGATAGGACATGGGTGAGAAAAAAAATTTCTCCGACCCCGCGATACATCTCCGACCCGGAGAAAATTATCTCTGACCCGGAGAAACTTATCTCCGACCCCGAGATACATCTCCGACCCGGAGAGACTTATCCCCGACCCGGAGAAAATTATCTCCGACCCCGAGATACATCTCCGACCTGGAGAAAATTAACTCCGGGCCCGAGATACATCCCCGATCCCGAGATACATCTCCGACCCGGAGATAATTGAGCCAATGAGAGTTGAGCTGCGGTAACGATCGCTGCAACATCATTGGTCAATTATCTCCAGGTCGGAGATAATTATCTCCGGGTCGGAGATAATCCGGAAAAGTAATTTTCACCCATGTCCCCATGTCCTATCTGCTTCCGTACATTTTTCAGACGATTCTAAGTGTATGAAATGAAAATTGAAAAACAAACAAGATCGTTTTCTTCAAGAGAGAAGCGGTTAACAAGTTTCAATGATGATAACAAGATATCATGATGTTGTTTACATAAAATCCTTTACACCAACCAGTATTCCTTATCCACATGAGTTTCCGAGTTATTTTCTAGAGATCGACGTATCTCCGTCACTGGTCATTTGAACACGTGGAGATGTTCAAAGCCCCAGCCCCGAATTAAGGATAGCTATCCCCTTAGAGGGTCAAAATTGGTCTCTTTTTTTTATTTCTTCATTCAAATATTCACTATTTCCTCTAACATTTGGTGAAAAAATGAAACAAAAATTATAAATAGAAGTGCTTCAATTTAGTTTCCGATGCCCTGGAACAATTAAACAGATTGCCGTAGCTTGGGCTTGGCTACTATTATTTTTGTCTGTTAAATTTCCCTTTCCAAAACTCATTTCCGCAGTATTATGGTAAGCTAATTATCTATTAGTCCTACTTATTTACATTAATGTACCCCCTTCTGATCAAAACCATGCAAACATCCTTATTTTTGTTTCTAATTATGACAGTGACCCTTCACTCAGACACCCGCCGTGAAGTAATCTACACAGGTGTGAACAAGTTTTAGCAGATTTTTTAAGTTTAAATTGGACTTTAAACCGACTTGATGAAAAAAACTTAGTGTTATAGTTATCCAGAATAAACAGGAATTCGAGTAGGTCCCATTAGACAGATTAAAAATGTATTTGACAATAGAATTCAAGCAAAAAATAGGGATTAATTCATCAGATGTATAGCTGGACACATTTTGCCCGATTTCTAGCCTTTCATTTTTGTACAAAGTCCGAAATTCAAACGTTTATTTCTCGAAAAGTATCCATGCTACGCTTTTGAAATTTGGCATGCTTGTTACTTATAAGGCGATCTACAAAACGGTATCTCACTTTTTGTAAGTTTGGCTTCGTTTTTTAATTATCCAACTTTTAAGACAAACGAACGTAAAAAAGTACATTTTTTCAATTTATTTTAGTAAAATAGTTATAAAAACAAAACCAGGCCAAAATTAAAAAAATGAGATAAAGTTTACTAGTTCGAATTGTCTCCTACCAAGGTATACCATCAAAGTTGACACAAGACCAACAGTTTTCATGAAATTTCAATTGAAAAATGGACGCTATTGTTTTCATTTTAATTTTTTAAAATTGGAATATTTTCTACACAATAGCAGCGTCAGTTATACAAATCATATAGTTGGAATCCCTACGATGTATGCTTTCATAAAATATATAGTTTATTATGGTTATCTTGTATATTTATTGATACAGACGACAAATTGTCATGGGGGTGCAAAAACTGCCTCTAAGGGGATAGCTATCCTTAAGCGAAATTAGACACGGCATACGAAGCATAGTGCCAGAAATCTTGCACGCTATATAGGATCGTATTTTTGCCGTCAGTGTACGGTATTTATCACAGAATCCAAGAATTTTTAAATGGAAGCATTTGGTGGTGCAACCTTTTTTTTGTCAAGTTTCTGAAATAATGTTCTATGACCGTGATTGTTCAGGTTAATTCTCCGGGATAAAGGGTCATTAATTATGACTGTTCATGTTAATACCATGAGGTGTTGAATCATTGATTGTGAATGTTCAGGTTACTTCTTCGGGATGTAGAGTTGTTCATTGTGATTTTGAATCACTGATTGCTACTATTCATTATTCAGATATGTTGAATCATTGGTTGTGTGTGTTCATGTTGATATTTTGCGATGTCAATCTATTGATTGCTACCGATAATATATATATCATGCGATTTCAAATCATTGATTTCCACTGTTCATGTTAATATTCGGATATGTTGAATCATTGGGTGTGTATGTTCACTGTGGTGACATGGGATGTAGATTCATTGATAGCGTCTGTTCATGATAATGCGTTGAGATGTTAACTTATCGATTGAGCATGTTCATGTTAATACGTTGGGATGTTGAAATCACTGTATCTAACTGTTCATTTTAATTCTCTCGGATGTTAATCAAAGTTTCATTATTCTTTCCTTGAAACAGTTTTGTCTAGGACGACCGATGCAACATCTCATTCCTCTTTGTGATGTATGTGATCTCATGAAATACGCTTTCAACATTTAAACAAATATTTTCGTATAGGCTGTATTGTGAAGATAATTCATAGTTTTGAAGAGGAAGTGTCTTTTGTATTCGTTTTCTTAACAGGCGCGTTCTCAATTAATATATTGTGGTTTAAGCGTTAGTATATAAGCAATAGAAAGAGATGTTTAATTCTCAGGGCAGATATAAATGGATCTGTTTATTGCATTATTAGTTCTTTAACAAGCCATTAAATGAGATAAGCCTGGAAATGCTCAATTAAGTGATACTGTGCAGGACTGCTGTCACTGATAAACACACGTACGGAGTGATCTGCCCCTGTTCACCCCGGAAATGTCCGTGTCGCTGTGCCTGGCAGCTGGAGTGAGATGAAGAGATAGTTTCACATCGTGAACTTTCATTGATGAAGAATTGCTTATGAATCATAGCTTATATTCCACACATCCCCATCGTCATTTGTAATATATGGAAGAAGTAGAATACGTGCATCATACATGCGATGAAAATAAGAAGCGGAATTGCACATCCGCAGAGTGCGGATGGTGTTGAATTTAGATCGACACCATGTCCCCAACATCCTGGTGGTGGCCAACACCATTAATTGGTGTTTATAATGTTCACCTTCGTCAACGCCATTTCTCAACACCACTTAATGGTGTTAGCCAGCCCTTAACACCAACAATGGTAAGCTCATGAACAGTTTATGTCACTTACGTCCATACTCTCCTTGATCCCCGGGACAAGCTGTTTATGAGCGTACAAAAAAGGGTGTTGGGCCAACACCATTTTTCTGGCTGTGTTCAATTCGCAGATCGAACGACTGACTGCGGTAGCTGTGTGTATTAGCCGTATAGCGTACGATGCCCATACACCAGACCGAAAAACTGAACTGAAAACAATCGACTTCAACAAACGATTATCTCCGGTAACCAATACACATGGTGATACATTTTCTTAATTATAGTATCTGGCGTTTCAATCCATTGGCGATAACTAATTTATCTTAAAACACGTGTCCTAAAACGTTTTCCGTCATTAAATTACGCATATTTAAGTCGTTCCAAATATATCAATAATGACACATCCAACTTCTTATCGAATGTTACCAATAAACCACAAATTATACACTCTTAGAAGGATTATGTATAGAGATGACGTACTTAAAAAAAAAAAATTATACTGCAAAAGGACACAAAAGTTTGGGTGAAAATGGAATTGGACTAAAAATCGTTGGGACTACTGGGTCAAATTGACCCCCTCCATCTGACAGTGTATTTTAAAGCGTCCATCAAAGCTATTCGCTTCAATGAGCATTTATGATATGAAGTTTCGGATTATTATAAAAGGAAAAGATAGTGCCACGGCACTGTAGCGCTCATCTGGCTATAACTGGAGAAAGTGGCTGCGAGAAATTTTTACTGAAGAACTGCAATAGATGATTTTCTAACTTGCGTTGTCTCCCCTGAACAAAATGGCAACATAGTCGATTTCACAGGAGGTCAAGCTGCAAATTCATGATTGTAATTGGAGGTTATGGAATAAAGGCAATTATACCAAAATATAATGTGTGATTGTCAGTAAGCTGTATAAGCAATAACCAGAGCCAATTTTTATTATGTGATTGCAGTCGTTCGTCCGTCTGTCCACTTCGTGTCCGGACAGTACATTGGACAGTTTTTAACCTACGATTCCAATATTTTGTGGGTATATGCACCAGGGGAGACATGTCGAGTACGAAATATGTGCGACTGGGTTGTTACGATGGCAATGAGATGTAACAGGACATTTTTCCAATGAAAGTAATCTCTGGTGAGGTATGGCCTAACCAAGAGATACCCCCATCTGTCTGCGAAGATGTAAAAGATAATGCCACGGCACTGTAGGTCATCTGTCTGTAACTGAAGAAAGTAGCTCAGGGTTTCATAGAAGTCCAAATTTTTGCCACCGGATACTGAAAATTCAATATTTTTTTCATCTGAATTGAGTATTTTTACGTTTTTGTCGCCGGCCGACAGACTTCTATTGAGTTTATTTCTAATTTTGCAACCGCCATGAGTAATGTATATAACAAATTTTCATACGACCATCAATGGAGCCTGTCAATACCGCTATGTATTTGAATTGTGAAAATAAGGCAACAAACAGATAATTTAACATCTTCAGTTTTATGTTCTTAATTTACCAAGGTCTAAGATACCATCTATTTTCAGCACATTATGTCACATTGTGGACGTCAACAATACAAGATTACACAAGGCAATTCAAATTGATTTCTAAAATTACAAACTTAGTAATTTTGAATGAAATCGAATGACTATGTATCAGTTCCTGGCTTGCAAATGATGTCCAATTTAAGTATGCAAGTTTTGAAACGTTTCAGCTACGCTAATTAAAAACAACTTGGATCTGGACCAGACTTCCCTTTCAAAATCTTACATTATAATTTTTGCGTGGGAATTTCAACTTTTTCAAAAGATTTGGTGTGAAATTTGTCAAATATTCAGACTAAAATTAAAAGTCCAGTACAATTCCAGGGTTAGATTCAAAAGAGAAATTAAAAAAAGAGAGATGAAAAGACAATGCCAAAAAAATTACACGATTGAAGACACGCAATTGTCATAACTGCAGCTAGTCCTTGGCGACCATAAACTCATAAAATGAAATGAATTAGAGAATTCTGCTTGAAAAGGCGCACAATTTTGTAAACTATTGCGCGAAGGCAGCTGGCTCACTTTTGATAGGATAATGCGGACTCTAGACAGATACATAAGTTTACCATGTTTGATTATTGAAGGCTGCAAATAGGTGCCAAACAGTTTGACTTGACCACCCTTATTGAAAGAATGGATTTGCCCATAACGTGTCGTTTGACCTAAATCATGTAAATGCAGTACGCCAGACTTCCAAGCATTTGAAATGTTTCTGTGCTGCCCTAATGTGGGACACTTGTTTCAGGATAATAGACAGATCAGTTAAATTCAATGCCAGAAAATGGATGCCTAGTCTAGTAATTTTAAAAATCAACTTCAGTTGTTTTGGTTTGTTTGCACCATGGAGGTAAAAATCTGATCCGATTTTACCTCCATGTTTGCACCATCTCATTAAATTTTAAAAAAGTTTTGACAGTATAAAAAAATTTCAAGTCTTCTTTATGTATCTTTAAATCACAGAATGATCTAGTCAGGTTTATATTGTGGCTAAATCAGTTCGCTGTCTTTGAATTATCCATTTAAACTTTATAAACTACGGTACTATCAAACTTTGGTTTCAGTTTCAACGTCGTACAATGCATACATGCGACATGCCAGTTTCTTTACAACAACAACACGACAAGATCGTTCAACTTTGAGTGAAAACAAATGCCCTATGCGAAGATTACATCGTCTGCTTTATCATAAATACTATTCAGCGATGGTCAGATATTTACCAGTCCATTCCAAGGAGAGTTAGACGTCTTTGGGGGCTTATTCATTCCCACGTGTCAAACTTTCCCAGCTATTTTTTTTCCGCCACACAGCGCAATTCGGAAACCTCCACATACATTTAGTATGATTACAGGCTTTAGGGTTACCGACGGCATGACCCCGATAACATTTCGGGAAACGGACATGAATAATTAGCGGTCGGCAAATCGAAGTTTAACTGAGCGGTACCGAATCACACGGAAATGACCGAAGATGCCGACCTATTTTGTCTGGTATTCCCCAGTTCCCGATTGTTTGTCCGCAATATCTTTCGATTATAAATTAACAAATTACGAAGTATTGGCCTTTGGAGACTTCAGTTTTTTCCCAAAATTTCAGTTTTTCCCTTCTAAAACACTCAGACTTCAGTTTTTTGGTGGCAAAATTGAGTTTTTACGGGAGTTTTGACACCGAATACCGGTGTTAAAACACGACGTGTATGAAACCCTGTAGCTGTGAGAAATTTTTACTAAAGAACTGCAATAGATGAGTTTGTAACTTGTGTTGTCCCCCCTGAACACTATAAAATGATCCATGCAGTTATTTCCTGAGATTTTATGATAAAGTTCCATGGGAAATTCAAGATGCGGCAATATTGGATTTTCGAAATGAACCAAAAAAAGGTATCTTGCACAACTGGACCACAAGGGGAACCTGTGTATCAACATCCATGCAGTAATATCCTAAGAATTTAAGATAACAAAATTTCATGGGGAAATCCAAGATGGATGTTTCAATCAGACCATATATGGTATCCTGCACAGCTAGACCCCAAGGGCAACCTCTCTACCAAATTTGAGAAAGATCCATGCAGTAGTTCCTGAGAAATCACGATAACAATGTTTCATCTGGAAATCCAAGATGGCCGCCTGGTGGCCATATTGGATTTTTCAATCAGACTACAAATTGTATCTTGCGCAACTAGACCCCAAGGGGAACCTCTGTACCAAATTTGAGAACGATCCATGCATTAGTTCCTGAGAAATCGCGATAATGTTTCATCTGGAAATCCAAGATGGCCGCCTGGTGGTCATATTGGATTTTTCAATCAGATCGCAAATTGTATCTCGCGCAACTAGACCCCAAGGGGAACCTGTATATCAAATTTGAGAAAGATCCATGCGGTTCTTCCTGATAAATCATGATAACGAAGTTTCATAGGGAAATCCAAGATGGCCGCGTGGTGGCCATATTGGATGTTCGAATCAGAGCAGAAAAGGTATCTTGCACAACTAGACCCCCAAGAGGAACCTGTGTACCAAATCTGAGAAAGATCCATGCAGTAGTTAACGAAAAATAATGATGACAAGATTTCACTGGCAAATTCAAGATGGCCGCCTGGTGGCCATATTGGATTTTTCAATCAGACCACAAATTGTATCTTGCACAACTAGACCCCAAGGGGAACCTCTGTAACAAATTTGAGAAAGATCCATGCAGTACTTCCCGAGAAATCGAGATAACAATGTTTCATTTCGAAATCCAAGATGGCCGCCTGGTGGCCATATTGGATTTCTGAATCAGACCACAAAAGCATCTTGCACAACTAGACACTAAGGGGAACCTGTGTATCAAATTTGAGAAAGATCCATGCAGCACTTCCTGATAAATCACGATAACGAAGTTTCATAGGGAAATCCAAGATGGCTGCCTGGTGGCCATATTGGATGTTCGAATCAGAGCAGAAAATGGATGTTCGAATCAGAGCAGAAAAGGTATCTTGCACAACTAGACCCCAAGGGGAACCTGTGTACCAAATTTGAGGAAGATCCACAAAGTAGTTCCTGAGAAATTGCAATAACAATGTTTCATGGGGAAATCCAAGATGGCCGCCTGGTGGCCATATTGGATTTGTGAATCAGACCAAAACAGGTATCTTGCACAACTAGACCCCAAGGGGAACCTGTGTACCAAATTTGAGAAAGATCTATGCAGTAGTTCCTGAGAAATCGCGATAACAATGTTTCAATGGCAAATTCAAGATGGCCGCCATGGCGGCCATATTTAAAACTGTATCGACACGGCATGAACAAATTCTGGTGTACTCATTGGGGGGAACATGCATGCCAAGTTTCAGCTTAATCGGCCAAGCGGTTTCAGAGAAGAAGATGTTTACGCACGACGCACAACGGACGACGCACGACGGACGACGCACGACGGACGACGGACGACGGACAGTCAGGCCATGACATAAGCCCATCGGGCCTTCGGCCCAGATGAGCTAAAAAGTAGTATTCATATTAGTTTCAAACGTACGGGTGTCTTCGCGTGTTTATTCAACCGTAACAAGGTACGTAATTTATGTATATTGTGTCTTTGAATCATTGCTCTCTGCAACAATAAAAGTCTGCTATCCTTCGCAATCAAATGTTAAGGCGTGAAAAAAGAAAACACTCATAATACCTTCAAACTGACAATTGTATATTGCCAAATTAAGCGTTTACTTAATTGTAGATACTAACATCAACTTATATAATTAACGAAGATCATTAATGCTATCTAGGAATTATGCTTATGATATGTTAAATCACTAATTGTGCCTGTTCATGTTGATACTTTGGGATGTTGATCTATTGCTTGTGACTGATAATATTTATACCACGCGATTTTCAAATTATTGAAGGCCACTCCTCATGTTAACATTCAGATCTGTTGAATCATTGATTGTGAGTGTTCATGTTGATGACCCTGGATTTTGATTCTTTCATAGCACATGTTCATGATAATGCTTTGAGATGTTAATTAACGGTTGTGCTTGTTCATGTTGATACCTTGGGATGTTGAAATCCTTTTATCTAACTGTTCATGTTAGTGCCCTTGGCTTTTAAGTCATTATATAGGAATTATGTATGGTATTCGCCATATTCCACTGTATACATCACCTCACAATAGGACCCTACCCGTGTGGTTTTCGGGTGTGAAAAGGAATAGGAACCAAACGTCGTGATATGACTGAAATAGTGTTGAAATCGACGTTAAATCATATTCACTCACTCACTCATCGCTCCTGGAGATGTTTCATATTCAACCGAAACATGAAATCTACCACTTAATGCTTGTTATCCTTCGGAGTTGTCACATTACTTTATCATCATGTATAAGTAAAATTACTGTATCTGGATACGGGAACTGACTCTTCCATCTGTAACTTCAAAAGATACACTATACCACTATACGTTCCAACCATGCAGCCATAGTTTCGTATATACTCGGTCCTGTTTTATAGCAGGTAAAGCTAGACCAAAGGGAGGTAAATATTTGGAGAGTGTCTTGTAATAATAAAATAAAGTAACCTATGATGGTGAAACCAAACAAACACCGTTAATGCCGTCTATTGTTTCCACTTGGAGGCTAGGAAAACGTTTGTTTTATCGCGAGACCACTTATCCTGTGAGAATAGCGCATTCGGTCTGTTATGAGGAAAAACCAAGGTGTTTTTATTTGGAAAACCTCGCGCCACGATAGATGTTTTGTAATACACACACCCCTGTAGGTATAGAGGTGCTAGGAATGTAATAAAGATCGCGTTATCATTTGAAATCCAGCACTTCGGTCCAGAATTGGCTCCGGCTCTACTCCATCAAAGTGAGCAAAATTTGGGCCGCCATTTTGAATTTGAGGCCGTTTTGATATTTTTTAGCCTCGGCGAAGGACTGCGTTAGAACTTGAATAAACTATACACTGTAAACAAAGTCACTAGCCTGTTTAACAGTTCCATCTCTCATCGTGTAAAAGTCTGCGTGTTCTCTAGAAAAGTTTCACAATTTGATAATGAGGGTAAATAGTCACAGCCCTTCCTAATTTGAAAGTAAATCTATATAGGCCTCGCAATCTTCGTCACAGGGGCTCGTTACGGTTTTTAATTGGTTAATTAGGTTGATTACAATGGGGATCGAGCCAGGTAGGGCGTTTATTCCCCAACTCGACCCCTCCCCCAGCCAACCTTCCACTATAATCAACCTAATCGGCTAATTAACAACGGCTAATTAACAACGGTAACGAGCCCCTGTGATCAATCAACCCTATAGCTGACGTAGCCCAAAAAAACTCTAATCCGACATTCAATAAACACTGACGTCCTCCCAAACCATGTTGTTTCTGTAGACAAATCCTCTTCGCTGACTGAAATTACTTTTTTTAATGCTTGTCGAGAAAGCTATACTGCCGAGGAATGCTATTTTAAGAGCTTTTGGTTTAGAGTGAAAATTCGAGACGACTGAGAAAAGCATTGTTGGTGGATTTTTTCCATCACTGACACAGTTCCACAATTACTCACCCCTCCTCTCACTTCCTTTAAGTTTCAGGTGGTTCTTGGCGGTTCGGGACTAGAACGCCCTGTCAAATAGCATCGGAACTCGACGGGTCCCACAGGCCCTCAATACGGGCGTTTTGGGAGAGTGGGTTGGCGGGGGTAGTTTTAGGGTGAAGTGTCGAAATATGAGGTCTTCTATACATAAACCCCTGCATAGAGACTCCATATTTCGACACTTCACCCGAAACAAACCCTAACCTCCAATATAAAGGATAGGGTTATGTATAGAACACATGCTTTATAAGGGAGGGTAATGCGAGGGGGTCCCTTATATTGGAGGTTAGGGTTAAGTTTTCGGGTGAAGTATCGAAATATGGGGTCCCTATACAGGGGCTTATGTATAGAAGACCTCATATTTCGACATTTCACCATAAAACTACCCCCTGCCAACCCACTCTCTCAAAACGCCTGTATTGAGGGCCTGTGGGACCCGTCGAGTTCCGATGCTATTCGACAGGGCGTTCTATTCCAGTCTAAGTCTAAAACCGTCCAGCACCCTCCAAAATTTGTTTTGAAGGCCTGTGCCGGGGTCTTAAGCTGATGTAAATATTCACATTTTAATCCAGTTTGTGAAGACAAGTATTCAATTTAAATATCCGTTTATGGAACTGTGCCTCGAAACTTTATTTTGAACTTTTAATCATCAGTCTCCCTCCCCTCGAGACGTTGATTGAACTGATCGAAGTTCGGACTCATTAAACCGTCTAATTAAATCTCGGACTGTGATCAAATTTGGGGTCCGTATACAAGTCCATATGGAACATATCGCTTCTTTCGTCTTTCTTTAATCTCTCCGCTGTCCATTGCTGGGAGGGTAATTATATCATGTTTCAGCGTAACCGGTGATGATACTAGAGTTTTACCAGATGTAACGTTTTACTCGAACAAATGAGAGGATATATAGCGCATTAAAGACGCTTTTAAGGCCCACTTGATCCTCTCGTTGATCTGTGATGGCCCAACAAGCCGACAATTCCCCAGAGCATTTTACCCATCCACGCATCGTGTAAAAGGCCTCCTTCAACCTGACTACCTATCATCGCTCACAGCGGGCTCCATTTGCGGAGAAACCCGAGCTTTCAGTGACATACTAGATAGCATTCCCCGCGGATTTTATCGGCACCAGAAACTTTTCTCTGAGAATTGACCTATCTTAGAATCTTATCGCGGTACGTCACTGATCTTTCCTCGCCGCCTCGTTTTCCCTCAGCGCTACTTGTACGTTAGAGGGGAAGCTATTCCAGAAATTCCGTGTATCGATGAGTACAAGATTAAAGTCCAATCTAATTACATTGCCGGGATAATACGCCCTGTCTGAGTTGACGCTGATAGAATTTACCCCGTAACAATGTTTACACTGCGTTCGGTACATCTCTGTTTCTATCGAAGTTCTTACAACCTTTTTTGTTGACATATTGAGAAGACATATCTTATATATCTACAAATTGGAATCGTGTTAAGCAAAACTTGCCTCTTCACGGATGGCTGTTCATGTTGTGTTAACACATATGTTCCTCCAAATTGACGGCTATGTATCAGATAAAACATATTGGCCTTCCATTCTTCGGACGTTCAGTCGCCTGAAAATCTAAACCTGTACCTGCTCTTCGTCAGATTGTATAGCGTCTAAACATATTAATTCCAGAACTTTTCACATCATATGAGAAAAAAGTGAAATATTTTTCAAATTTCCACGTTGTCATTTTCTAAAATTATGGGTATATTTTACAGTTAATTCCAAAACTTCACTCTATACTTAAAAAAAGATCTTTGACGTTAACATCGCAGGTTCTCTGCGGCATCAAACTCAAATAAAGCAAAACCGAAACGAAATCTGAGGAAATTTGTTTTGTATTTTATTGTAAGCTTTTGGAAATCGTATCACATGGGAGTATTCGAAAGTATGATACGATTACCTTATAACAATCGTGGAATGTCAGAGGGAACGTAGTGACAACCCAACAGTAACGACGTCACGGCGCGAATCTTCGAGTTCCTCGGGGGATCGAGTCTCCTCTCTCAGCGGCTCAGTCGGCCAGGCCGAAGACGCCGAGTCTGGTGACCGCTGTGGAATGTACCTTCAACTATCCTTCTTAACCAACTCGACACATGCTCCCACCGAGCTGCGCCGGGAAGAACCTATTGGTAGATCATTAATTCATTTAATATAACATCACACTGTTTCTTCTAGCTGCGAATCTCCAAGCAGGATCGGAGAGAAACCTGTATAAAAATAGAACGGGAAAAATATATAACAAAAGTACAGAGCATGACAAAGAGTGTTATGATCTTTCTGATCCAGGGTGAAAATAACGATGTTCAGGCAAATAAAAACATGAAGCTGCGCTATCGAACCCCCACGGCTCTGAATCCCAGCTATTATAATGTAAGGATGTCTCTACCAATCGATTGGCTTGTGGGAAGAAATATTTACCCCTGGTATTGTAAATGTACTTTCTTTGAAAAAAAAATAAAGTTTTCCTCCCCTTAAATTAGTTTGTTTCTGGAATAAATTGAAAGAGCTGTATCGATGTCTCACCAAAACAACAGTACACATGGCTAGATAAATACAGTACATGTATACCAAATGGCACATGTATGTCATTTTCAAAACATATTTGCAGGCAATCTTCGCATTGTGTAAGAGAATAAATCAATAAATCAGTCATCCAATCAATAAATAAATGTGATAGTATACAAACATGATATAGAAATTATATGCAAACTTAACATAGGAATTAGTGGATTATATTAGACAAGGGGCATAACTCTGCAAAATACTTTCTGACACGACTCATTTTCGATAGGCATCTAGTTCAGGTCAAGAGAAACAACTGTATCACGTTAGGATGTTGTATATGGAACGGTTCTGAAATTATCACAATAACAAATCATAAATGGATTTTTATTTGTAAAAAGGGGCATAACTCTGCAAAATATTGTCCGAGATGACTCATTTTCGATAGGCTTCTGATTTATGTGAAGATAAATAGATGTAACAAGTTTGGTTGCCATGCATGAAACGGTTCTGTAGATATCGCGGTAACGGACGGACGGACGTACGGACGTACGGACAGCCGTACATGATGACGACAATACCCCTAGGCCAAAGTTGGCCGAGGGGTAAAAACCATTCGTTTATCAATATTTTCTAGCCACCCCTATAACATTTCCTCTCGTATTTCAGGAATGTCTTTTATACATGCTTATGTAAGCAGCATGCATATGCATCCACGTGTGTCCATGGAGAAGCATGGACAGACTGAATCCATATCTACAGTTGGCCTCAATTTGTATATTACCGGTATGCAAATTATATTAGAAATATACCAACCGGCATGTTTTACAGCATATAATTCGTACTTACATGTAATATCTTGTCCCAAACTGAAAAGTTAAAAATAAGATTAATATCCCACCGCCTGTCCCAATTTCTTGGCGAGCCGCTCATGTTAAACAAAACATTTTTTGATGCGCCTTAACGGAAGACAATTTTTAAATGAAACTAAAATTTGTGACAATCATTATACATGGTGATATTATTTATGGTTAACTGATATCCAAAGGGTCTAATATAATCTTCCAAATTAGGTTAAGGAACAAGTTAAAATCAACTCACTTCCGGCGTATTTTCGAAGGATTTTTTTAATTGCCCGGATTTCATTGTTTGCACTATATTGACACGATCCGTGCTTAATTGTTGGTTGAAACCTAAAAATACAGTACAGACTTCACACATTTGGTCCCAATAGTAATTTCATGGATCGGACGCTCAATCTAAACAATTAGTAACTCATTACGTAATATGCACTCTAGGTGGCGCATCAGTTCAAGATGGCCAACGGCATGGTGGGAGTTTAACTCTTCTCAGCACGATCAATCACGTGTTTATCTCAACTTATCTACTGGGCGGTTTACATGATGTTGGATTAAGTGAAAGGGTTAATTGCTCCTAATGTTATCGTTCTCAAACTGAATGAAGTAACACTTTCAATCATACAAGTAATAACTTCATTAGTATCATTTCAAAACAAACATCAATTAAATGCGATGGCCGAAAATAAGATGAATGTCTAAGAATGAATCGCCAGCGATGAAGAATATCGAATTTTGCCGATATAAAGGACCTGGCGCAGTTTAAGAGGTTTTGGAGTGCCAAAATGAAATATCATGTACGGAAGAAAATTTCCAGTCAGCTTAAGTATATTTTGCCATTTATGGTTTGAGTATTTTTCAGGCCCTGTGTTTTAGTGTTCTTGAGTAACAGCGCCCTGAAGTAGCGTATTTGTGCAAAATCGTCTGTTTCGAGGTGAAACCGGCACCTTTGTTCTCTCTTTAAACATATGAAGCCAGTCCAGAATCAAACCGTTGTGAGGCAACAAATAACTAGGTTAACACGACCAATATTCCGAAGTGGGCCAATATTTCGGGGTAAAGATTTATTGGTTCTGCACTGGCTTCATATGTTTACGGAGAGAAAATGTACTTCAAGGTTCTGTGAGCCCCTAGGACCTAGAAGCCACATGAGAATTACTCGGTGCATACATCATAATATACTGTAAGCAAACTGAAAAATGTTTTCGTACATAATATTTCATTTTCGCACTCCAAACATCACCTCATGCATCAGGTACCAAAACCTCGCTAAAATGTGTCACGTCCTTTGAGCAAAAAAACAAAACAAAACATTTAAAATACAACAACGAATGTTTAAGTGTATGAATAAATTAAACCATATATAATATAATCGCAACTATATATTTATTATGTAAATACGGGATTCCAATTGTCATGAAGTAATTAAGATTTTCGATGAGCTTATACAGTAATTGATCAATTAAGATGAAATGACAATACAATCAATAGATGCACCACATTTCGGCAGGCGACATTTCCTGCCGCGACATTTCGGTAGTAAGAGGTGGGTTCGATATTTCGGCCTGCGACATTTCGGCAGTCCAGATTTATTCGTCATATCTCAAGAATGATTGGTTATACTAGACTTGCAGCACACATGAATGTGGTCATGAAACAGAAAACTATCGAAAATCAGCGAGATGGACATCTCCTTTTCGGATCATCAGATCAATGAAATTCTACCTTATAATTTGATAGAACAAACAAAATGTTCCTGTTCACAAGTAGGTGATTTATTATCTTGCATACATGTAGACGACGTAATTCACATTGTCAAAAATCGTATTAAATTTAAATTTTGACTGCAGAAATGTCGCGGGCCAAAATGTCGTAATCTCCACTTACTACGAAATGTCCTGACACGGCAAACAGTATATATATCATTAATTTACTAAGTAACAGTAACAGTAAGAGTTCCACCTCTCATCGTGCATGCGTTCTCAACATAAAGCTTATACGATTTGACACACATAGTATCAAAGTACATGAACTGCTACCATGCAGGTGCGTGTCATTGAAGCTTTCAAATTCTCGTGCTATAATTAGAGTCAAATGTACAATATAAAAAAATTCCGGGGGTATATTTATTCACTGCAAGAGAATCGGTCTAAATAACAAATCCCTGTACGATTATGTTGCGTGTTTAAGAGTGTAATGAGGCAAATGCTCAATCTTTGCTTTGAAAGTATGATAATAGTGTTTTATAGAAACAACAGCGTATCTTCACGTTCTAAAGCAATTTGATTGGTCAATTCAAATTTTCAAGCGGAAATGCGATATTTTCATTGGCTTGTTCAGTCAATGACAGAGTTACTGTAAAGATGCCTTCACAATCTCACATTTCGACAGTAACATTTCTGAAAGCTTGGCCTCGAAGGGAAACAACATTCTGTTCTAAGTTGTGTGATTTGAGGAGAGGTACTTATGGATGGAAAGAACGACGGCGCACTGAAGGAAAGAATGACAGAAATGGACCGTATGGGCGATTTGTTCCCAACAGTGCGAGGGAGATAAGGGACATTTGATCTTTGTATTGAGTAAGCGCATGGAGAATAAACTGTCATGCGATAGCCAAGCAGCTGGTCAGCGGCTGGCCGAGAACGTCGACAGCTCGACTACAACAAACGGGAGCCCCTATCACACGACTGCGGTAGGGAAGGAAGATCATTGCGCCATCTAATAATCGCCAGTTTAATATGAAGTTTTGTAACGCAAAAATGCCTTATATCATACCTGTAAAATCTTTATGACAGCATGTCCGAAGACATTAATCTGTAAATCATATGCGAAATCATTAATCGATTATCAATCTGCATTATTAATCTGAATTCATTTATGTCAATGGGATATGTTAACCTATATAAATGCATAGGTATAAATTAGTAGAATTTGATTGGACTGATATATGTTTATGTATACAACAACAACAATAAAAGAGTATGTTCAGCAGCATTGAAAGTTCAATGCACATTTGACGGAGGGAAATTTACGAGGTGTACAGAATCTATATTGACTATCTCATTAATTTCTGCCGAATACTTGTTGCATATTATAGTTATAAAATTCTGAATCCACATCCAGGGCTTGCTAGAAAGACATGCAATGGTCAGTTTACACTGTAAGTTATATAGTCGACAGATAGAAGAGAATCGTTCAAAAATAATTTAAACGATCCCATCCGTCGCCATTTTGAATTTACCCACGATACGGATAAAAAAACTCCAAAAAAAAAGAGTCCAAATAATGCATTGATGGATGGATATATTGGCTATTTCCTGTGGTACGATCATGACAACATGGATAATATAGTACATGTATAAGCGATCAGTATAAGCACAAGCTGGACATAACATAAGGCGTAATAAATCTAAGATCAAGAAATCATGAAAAGAAAAGTTATGATTATTATAGATAATCGAGTTTCGGATCTGCATTGTAAAATAATGCACAAATTTGACGATACGTTTGGCATGCTGATAGCACAATACGAGCGTAGCGTGCAAGATCTATGACGTCACGTTTCGTAACTTGTATCTGGGTCCGCTTAACCCGGGGCTAGGGTCCGTATGAACCCATGTATTACAAGATCCTCATCGTGTTCATATGAACAGTCACAATCAAAGCGTGACTGAGATACATCATAATCTAGATAACGACTTTACACTGAAAATCATTTGCATTGACAATATTGATCAGCAATACGGATTGTGGACATCATGATATCTTGCCGGCATCATTGAAACCTGTTGACCGCTTCTCTCTTGCAGGAAACTAGCATATTATTATGTATTATGATTTAGTCTTGGTGCTAGTGCCATTTCATGAATTAGGTCTTTGGACGCGGAAATTCTTTACGCGTTTTCCTTAACAATTACGCTTTAGGATCACGATATACGATCCAAAATGATGGGAAAGTGATGATCCAACGAAAAGTTGAAATTCTCCGATTCTCCAATATACAAAACCGGATCAGCCGTAGAACGAGCTACCGGCAACTATACCCTCTCCTGTGCAGGCTTTGTGACAGCAGACTGACAGGCAAAGAAAGAATCCAAAGGCATGTCCCATGTCACAAGACACATTCTGTTAAATCTATTTACACTTAGGCTTGTTATACATTAGGGTTTCAGCTTAAACAGTATCGTTCTGAGCTAAGGGGACAATTATGACTTCACATGGGGCCTGTCAAACGAGTTAAGTCTCATTTTCTGGTGATTTAGTCGGGCAGTAAAACCCCAGTGACCAGATAGCTTGCAAGTTGATGAGGGTGACGACAGGTCGAACTTTGAGCTCAGCATGCTTTGACTTCAATTCTGCAGTCCTGACAAGAGTTCTTGCGTTTGTCATGCTCTTAAAACCTTATGCAACACTCATATACTAGTCGACACTGATTATTCTAAGGAAGCGTGACAAGGTTTTACCTCATTATTGAAGTAGGCCTAAATATACAGGTCAAACAGGCTCGATGATGGATCGTTCTGCGTTCTAAAATCAGACACAATTCCACAAAAGTACCTCGCAAGCAGTGAATATTAGACTTGCCTTCGCTGGTATATTATACAATGTATATTCCAGCTAAGGCATACCCTGTATTAGTTACAGCTATAAGGCGCATTATCTACAGCTAATTAAGGCACACCGCATATGTATACGGTCTGCAACGGAGGGAAGCCAAAGGAACATAACTTTTGAACGAATATACGGTCGAAATTAAAATACAGGGTCGAAATTAATTAGGCGCAACTTTGTTTTTAAAGATGTAATCAACCCAAAATATGTACTGAAGCTGTATAGGAACAATAGTGCATCATGGAGTATATTACAATTTAAAGCATCTGATTGGTCAGCTCAAAGGACCTTGTATCTTTAGATGGCCCTAGGTCAGATGTACTAAAAAGTACCAAGAAATTGTTCAACTGGCATGAAATACAATAATATATTGTCCACTTAGAAAAATTTCAAGGCACTGAGTCTCAGCAGTCTCGAGTAACAGAGTCGTGAAGTAGTGCATTCGTGCAAAATAGTTGATTCTGAGGTGAAAACAATTCTTATTGTTCTCTGTAAACATATGAAAATAAACAATAACCAGAACCAGATTTGGTCTACGACTACGTATTGGAACAGCGATTATGCTGTATCAAGCTGGTTTTAAAGCAGTAAGATAACATATCAATTTATATATGCATATTATTGATGAATAATGTTACGACTTTGGGGAAATAAATATTTTCCTCGACATATACATAGAACATTCACACGAAATTAAAAAAAAAATTGCAGGCAGGCTAAGAAATTCTAAATAACCCTACAATGATTCCATGTTAAATTATCTATATGTAGGTGCTGAGATCTCGAAATACCTCGAATATAATTTTGGTCGAATATAATTTAGGCAATAAACATGGCTATTAAAATCATTAAGGCGGCCACTGGGCTCAGTCCTCCGTAACTTACCTGGGCGGACAGGTGACATAATGAGGCAGGACGCGTTAATATCCCGTCAGTCTGCCCTCTTGGTTAACCATACTCTCAACACGTGCGCTAAGACGCTCTGGAAAATACACATTGGAATAGCGTTAATTATAAATCGACATGGTAATTTCCCTAATTACAGGTACGGTTTGGAGGCTATCAGTCAAGTCAATATACAGAAAGGTAACCAACTGCGCACCCCCGGTGATGTAATTAGCATGAATCGATAACCACAATATTTTTATTTCTTCAAGGTAAATACGGAAGTAAGGGACGAGAGAAGAACGCAAGGCTCCGGCAGAATCTGAGCATCGCGGTCAGGTTTGTTAAAAGACCGAGTGTCGTCGGCTTAAGGGAGTAGAGGACGTTCATTTCTAGAGGTTGAAATTTTTTTTAAATTTCAGGATTTTTTCACCAGGTTAGGAGAAGATGATCCATGAAAAAAAAATATGGGGTCACCATACTCGTTAAAAAAATATGGCAGCCAAAAAATTACCACTTAAAAGCCATAACACTGAATACATAGGGAAATTTGAATTTTTTCTTCTTAGATGTTCAATAAATCAGACTTCCCAAGGTCAAATTTTTCCCATTTTGCTATATAATACTAAACACATATAGTGCTTGTTAAATATGTAATAAAAACAGGGGGACACCATACTTTCTTAGAAAATATTAGCAGTATAACAGATAAACGGAGCCTTTTCAGTCCTATTTCCAGGAGGGGGTGGGGGTGGGGAATCAGGGTGGGTGTGGAGAATATTATTGAAGATCAATTTATTAGCCATTCAGAAGTTTTGTTTTAGTTGAAACTGAATAAGAGTGAATTTGGGGGGTATTCCGGAGGAATAATTTTTAATCTATGGAGCACTTTGCACCCTTCAACCGTTGAATTTAAAATGCCAATTTTTTGGTCCATCCCATCACAGTATCGAACCACCAGTAAAACGCATAAATGGTTGTGTTGTGTCTTTTGTTGATTTTTATTCCATTTTGATATGTCTGGGTACTTTTATTAGGAAATTCAGCTTGTTTTGAAAAATTTGACAAATGACCATGTTGTAGCCCCATAAGAGCAGGGAAATGAACGTCCTCTACTCCCTTAACATGTATCTCAGTTTATTACCCTTGAACTGTTGAAGACAAGGGACATGCATGATTATAGCCATAACATATGTCTGTAAGGGATTACATTTATTTCTTTATTAAAGGGGGGATTAAATTTTGTTTTGATGATGAAATATATCAGTACGAACGTAAATCGATGTTTAGTAAAATCGAAGAAAATATGTTTAGTTCTCTCCCATCTGTCATCAAATCTTTTCATACAGATGGGGATGGATTTTCCTCTATATCATTGTTAAAATATCTTCACTGTAAATAAATCGGACGCCGACGTGTTCTGAGAGTGTTCAAGATTGAATACGCATGTTAAAGTTGTGAACAATTATGTTAGAGTTTGGAAGCTATCGTTCAAACTTTGAATGCGCGTGTTAAAAGAATGAACACATCCGTTCATAATGCGTTCGGCATTTGAATATACCTGCGTTAATGGTTTAAGTTCAAAATTGAACATGGAAGTTAACAATTTTGAACACAATTGCGCGTTTAGTAAGTGTTACAATTCAGGCGTTCAAGAATTGAACACTTCGGTTTACAGTGTCATTGTCAAAAGAAGAAATAAACGTAGAACCAAAGATTGAAAATAACTCTCTTGCAACCATAAATTGGTTATAAGTAGCAGAACATGCAGAGTGGTTCAACAATGAACCAAAACTCAGTTAAATGCATCATGATGATGTACCAGATGTTGGTTCGACATTTCCCCCAGAGCACTCGATTGTTTTCACATATTAATCTCATGCTGTTCCATTCCTGCCAAACGGTATCACGCATGTACTAATCAAGAATTTTTGCCTTATACGAAAGCAAGACAATTAATAGTGAACTGAAACTTTATTACTTTAAGCTCAAATTAAATGAGATACGAGATGTAGTAGTTATACGACAAATTCATTTATACATAATTTCACTTGTCTATGATATATATTCAGACCGCTGTGCTGGCGTTGTGGAAGAGCGATCGCCTCGCCAGCGGCAGGTCCCAGGTTCGATCTCGGGCCAAGTAATACCAAAGACAGGCTTAAAAGGGGGAACTTGTTTAACCCTCGCTTGGCGCTCAGCAGGAAGAAGATAGATCAAGAACTGGTTGACTCGGTGTCAAGATAATGTGACTGATGGGTCATTGTGATATGACTGAAAAATTGTTGGAATTGTTGTTCTAACTTCCACCCTAACTAGTGCTTGATTTGCAACTTGGAGATTTTTTTCCCTATATATATGCATTATATCTTAGGACATTTTTTTTTTCTCGTTACACTGGCACCATCTTACTGAAACTATAGGTTGTGTTTATTTAGATTTTATATTATAGTGGTGTCTTGCCAATGTAAAAGGAAAGAATGACTCTGTTAGGAAACAAAGTTCCGGGGTCTACTCTAAACCACTCGGCCAACGGACCCTCCTCCTCACTCCTCTCCCCACAACAAAAGGAGGTAGCAGACCGGTAGTCTTGAAAGCGAACATAGAGTACCCCTCTGATGACACAGCTCCAATAGCTGAATACGTAAGGAGATATTTTTTGTCATTTAGAAAATGATCGTATAACAGTATTTTCGTTATCTTTGGATTACATTATCTTAGTATAAATGACAATAAAATATACGTATTCCGCTATGTATGGGTGAACTGTGTCATTACGATCATCAGAGGGGTACTGTATGTTCGCTTTCAAGACTACCGGTCTCATACCTCCTATTTTTGTGGGAGGCCCGTTAGCCGAGTGGTTTAGATAGCAGACAAATAGTGCCGGCGGTTGGTTGCCATGCTCTGATGGTCCCTGATTCGAATCCCGCATGGGACTCGACCAATTTTCGGCACTAGAATCTGTGCTGTACTAAGATAGTGTAATCCCAAAATAACGAAATTATTGTTATACTATCACTTTCTGAATGACAAAATTGTTCACCACCGCCGCCTAGTTTACCTCCAAACATCATCGCTTCATTGACCTTGGAAACTAGGTTACCGTAGGTCGTCTTCACATGTCACATGATAACATGCCATGTTCGCATGATCTGATTGGTCAATATACACAGGATGTTGATTTGCTGATTGGCTGAAATTTACAGGTGTATTTTCTATGAACACTGTTCATTCCCATGTGTAACAGGGGTATCTCTATAGGATAGAGATACCCCTGGCTTTATCGAGGATGAAATGAACTTGGAATATATACATTGGTAGGCTCCAATATTAATATCGTGTTAACATTGATGATGGACAGAACAACAGAGAGACATGCAGAGGGCAACGCTGACGCCGGTGATACTGAAAACGACACGAACAGTGAGTGCAAAACGGGAAAAGCTCGGTGTAGAAATCCACATATACAATTTCCCTTTTTCCAGAGCGCATGTTATTATCTTGTTACCATGAATGGAAATCCCAGTATGCAGTTAACAAAATACCACAGGAATGAAGCCATGTTACATGTAGTTTGAATGAAATGATATATTCTCACAGTTTTCTGCAATTGACCTTTGGAGCAATATGTCTAATTCCCATTATCACGATGTATTTCCGTGTCAAAGGTTTGTGAGTGATAAATGGGTTGTCTGCCCTTCGTTCGTCTTTCACCCCGAGACAGACATGGCGCTGTGACCGTGACTAGCGTTGACATTTTATTCATTGAAATACTATTTATAATTGTATAAACACAAATAGTAGGATCATCACTTTACACCAAGAAATGTAGTTCATTCACCCTAACCCAATTACTGCTGTTGACAATCGTGTTGCTGGTAACGTATTAAACCCCTAGTCAAATTTTCACATGACGTGTCGTTCCTCAACGCCACGCCGGCTACCTATATTCCCCCAACTCGCAAACGTCTCTTGTTCCATCAACATTTCGCTCTCTTCAGATGGACAAAATTTCATCTTTATCCACAGGTGTCATCCAGAACGATTTGTGAAGCCCTCAGAACGAGGGAACCTCATCTAAACTCCCAATCCATTTGGGTTGAGACTAATTCGAAGTGTCAGCCAAACAATTTAAAGCGAGTTTAACTTTGGAGTTTTTTTTTATCAGGGATTTGATCATTGGGACTTTTGCTAGATCCTGTGTAAAATGATCAACGTCACAAAACCTTATTTTTAAAACTTATAAACCAGGGCTATACCACTAAGCGCATCCTCACAAAGTTTCTCAAATTTGGCGATGCATGTCGCATGCTGATAGCAAATACGAGCGTAGCGTGCAAAATCTATGGCGATATACGTTTCGTAACTTGTGTTTAATTCCGCTTAACCCGGAGCCGTATGATGATGAAGACCGCGTCAAGATCCCCATGGTCTTCATATGAACAGACACAATCAAAGCGTGACTGAGATAAACAATTCTCCAGATAACGAATTTACAACGAAAATCATATAAATTAAGAATACTGATCAGCGACAAGGATTTGATATTATTGGAACATCATGATGCCTTGTCGGTATCATTGAAAACTGTTGGCCTCTTCTCTCTTGCAAGAAACTAGCCTATGTTTATGTTTACTATGATTGTTTTTTTTTTGTTTTTTTTTTGTTTTTTTTTTTTTGTGCTAATGCTGTTATATGAATTAGGTCTTTGGATTATGGACGCGGAAATGCTTTGAAGGACGACGGCTGAATATTGAATGATCTGTCTAGGCGCTTGTATTTCAAGTATTCTGGATTTGACACCCGGTGGATATTGAAAATGATGAAGTATAGTCCATTTGAGTGGAACGTTACAGTATTTTACGGTGAGTCTCGAGCCGTTTGCGACGTGGGCGAATATAGGCATCAGCCTTGGCGGTGAAGAACGTGACGCTATATTAAGACTTGGATAATATATAATGAACAGGTTACGGTGATCCCGCTCTCTAAAGTGGAGGTACAAAAGGTTGTTTTGCTCAATAACTTTTGATTCCTTCTCAAGGCAGTAGAGGACGTTCATTTCTAGAGGTTGAAAGTGTTTTTAAATTTCAGGATTTTTTCATCAGGTTAGGAGAAGATGATCCATGAAAAAAATAGGGGTTCACCATATCCGTTAAAAAAATATGGCAGCCAAATGCATGTATACCACTTAAAAGCCATAACATTGAATAAATAGGGAAATTTGATTTTTTTTTTCTTCTTTGATGCTAAATAAATCAAACTTTCCAAGGTCACATTTTTCCCATTTTTCTATATAATACTAAACACATATAGTGCTTGTTGAATATGTAATAAAAACAGAGGGACACCATACTTTCTTAGAAAATATTAGCGGTACAACAGATAAACTGAGCCATTTCAGTCCTCCTATTTCCGGGAGGGGATGGAGCGGGGAATCGGGATGGGTGTGGAGAATATTATTGAAGTTCCATTTACTAGTCATTCAGAAGTTTTCTTTTTGTCGAAAGTGAATAATAGTGAATTTGGGGGTATTCCAGAGGAATAATTTTCGATCTCTGGAGCACTTTGCACCCTCCAACCGTTGAATTTAAAATGCCAATTTTTTTGGTCGGTCCCATCACTCTGTCGAACCACCAGTAAAACGCATAAATGGTTCTGTTGTGTCTTTTCTTGATTTTTATTCCATTTTGAAATGTCTGGGTACTTTTGTTAGGAAATTCAGCTTGTTTTGAAAAATTTGACAAATGACCATGTTGTAGCCCCATTAGAGCAGGGAAATGAACGTCCTCTATACTCCCTTAACCAATGCTTCAAAACTTCAGGCGCATTAGTCTATCTATTGTTCCATGTTCTAATATTAATTTGCCATTTGATGAACCAGTCAATGTTGTTTTAACCGTATCTGGCCTGGACGATTTGGGGTGTACCGCAGCCTGGGGGGGGGGGCGGAAAGTGCCCCCCCCACCCCTATATATTTTCGCTTACGCTAAGGCTAGAGGGCTGAAACTTACCACACTATATATTTGGGTCAAGCTCTACAAGAAAATGTAAAGAAATCCGAGATGGCCGCCATGATGACGTCACTGTGATGTCAATTTCAAAAAGGGCATTTTTGGACGATTTTTCGGTCAAAATCTTCGAATTTTTTATTTTTGTTTTTTCTTCGCAAAAACTGCATGATAAATTAATAAATAATAATCTGATATGAAATAAAATAAGTTTTGCCCACTTTTCCGTACAGAAAAGCAAAATTTTTGAAGAAATATGACGAAGACATCATTTTTTCTGGTATCCCACATGGCCGCCAATATGGCCGCCAAAATGACCCCAATATGATAACCTATAACGTCACTAAGTTTCAGCTGTCCATTTGTGGGCGTTCCGGAGATATCGTAGAAAGTTTGTTAGGGGGGCATTTTGGATATATATATGTATGTGTGCGCCCCAAGAGGATTTTGCTGAATTCATTATGTGAACAGATTCATCGAGCAAAAACGACCTTTTTACCTGCAATTTAGAGAGCGGGATCACCCTAACCTGCTAAACCCCTAGCTAAATTGCAAGGTTTCTCTGCTTTCCAGCACCTCTCCAACCAATGCGAACAACTTTTGATTCTGCACTTTAAAATTACCACCCTCGGTGGATCTAGACAGGTGTGCGCTCTCATATATCTAACATTTCCCCCCAAATTACATTGTTCCCTTTGTCACAGATATACAAACTGTCGAGGTCAATTTACACTGACATATGGAGATAAACACTGATAAACACTGATATGAAATTGTAACCCGATCATGATATAAAATAATAAACCAAAGATAGTTCGTCCGCTGTTTATCCAGAAATTAGTCCCTTGCACTGTTGGAAAATAGTTTTAGCGCATATAAATCCTTTTTTGTTTGACAAGGGATCGAATCGGCAAAAACTGGTTTCAGAACCAATTTGAAAGCCCAAACGTACGGTACAGATTCGCCCGTATAGCAAAATTAACAAGAGTCATAACTGACTTCAATATACGCCCGCACAATTATTTGACATCAATTTTAGTATGTGACACATCGTCTCCCCCAAATGTATCTACTGACACAAAAATTGAGTTTTTTAACGATTTTCCTATTTTGTGATCACAGTGACCTTGTTTTGGTACACGACGCTTCTTTTCCTTCTAATGAATCAAGGAAAAATAGCAGATTTCAATGATTTCTTGGTTTTTAGGGAACAGTGACCTTTGACCTCGACCTCAGTTTTGATCCGCGACACATCGTATCCACCTAGCGCATCCACTCACAAAGAAAAATTACAACAGTAGATAGAAAACTGTCCGACGAACAGTTCAATGATTTCCAGATTTTAGTTCACAGTGACGTTTGACCTCTGACCTCGACCTCCAGGACATCGTCTCCTCCCACAATGTAGTTTATCCGTTCACCAAAAATTGGAACTGTAGATTTAAAAATGTCACAGATATAAACCGGATACGGAGGGACGGACAGGCGGACTGAAATCGTCATCGTCTACCTTTTGGGCGGGGGTATAAAAATAGGGGCCGGTACAGAGATGCGAAAAATGTAACTTGAAGATCATGAGTCATGATGTTCAGATATGAGTCAAATGAAATTGGCGAGGACAACGTTGGTGAAGTGTCATGTTGATATGTAGGACATGGAGATGGCGAGGACAATGTTGATGAAGTACCATGTTGAGATATGAGAAATATCAAGATGACGAGCAGAATCATGGTGAAGTACCATGTTGAGATATGAGACATATCAAGATGACGAGCACAATCATGGTGAAGTATCATGTTGAGATATGTGACATATCAAGATGACGAGCAGAATCATGGTGAAGTATCATGTTGAGATATGTGACATATCAAGATGACGAGCACAATCATGGTGAAGTATCATGTTGAGATATGTGACATATCAAGATGACGAGCAGAATCATGGTGAAGTACCATGTTGAGATATGAGACATATCAAAATGACGAGCAGAATCATGGTGAAGTACCATGTTGAGATATGTGACATATCAAGATGACGAGCAGAATCATGGTGAAGTATCATGTTGAGATATGTGACATATCAAGATGACGAGCACAATCATGGTGAAGTATCATGTTGAGATATGAGACATATCAAGATGACGAGCAGAATCATGGTGAAGTACCATGTTGAGATATGTGACATATCAAGATGACGAGCAGAATCATGGTGAAGTATCATGTTGAGATATGAGACATATCAAGATGAGAAGGAGAATGCTGATGAATTATCATGTTGAGATATGTGACAAATCAAGATGAGCAGAATCATGGTGAAGTATCATGTTGAGATATGTGACATATCAAGATGACGAGCAGAATCATGGTGAAGTATCATGTTGACATATGAGACATATCAAGATGAGCAGGAGAATGCTGATGAATTATCATGTTGAGATATGTGACATATCAAGATGACGAACAGAATCATGGTGAAGTATCATGTTGAGATATGTGACATATCAAGATGAGAAGGAGAATGCTGATGAATTATCATGTTGAGATATGTGACATATCAAGATGACGAGCAGAATCATGATGAAGTACCATGTTGAGATTTGAGACATATCAAGATGACGAGCAGAATCATGGTGAAGTATCATGTTGAGATATGTGACATATCAAGATGACGAGCAGAATCATGGTGAAGTATCATGTTGAGATATGTGACATATCAAGATGACGAGCAGAATCATGGTGAAGTATCATGTTGAGATATGTGACATATCAAGATGACGAGCAGAATCATGGTGAAGTATCATGTTGAGATATGAGACATATCAAGATGAGCAGGAGAATGCTGATGAATTATCATGTTGAGATATGTGACATACCAAGATGACGAGCAGAATCATGGTGAAGTATCATGTTGAGATATGTGACATATCAAGATGACGAGCAGAATCATGGTGAAGTATCATGTTGACATATGAGACATATCAAGATGACGAGCAGAATCATGGTGAAGTATCATGTTGAGATATGTGACATATCAAGATGACGAGCAGAATCATGGTGAAGTATCATGTTGAGATATGAGACATATCAAGATGACGAGCAGAATCATGGTGAAGTACCATGTTGAGATATGTGACATATCAAGATGACGAGCAGAATCATGGTGAAGTATCATGTTGAGATATGAGACATATCAAGATGACGAGCAGAATCATGGTGAAGTACCATGTTGAGATATGTGACATATCAAGATGACGAGCAGAATCATGGTGAAGTATCATGTTGAGATATGAGACATATCAAGATGACGAGCACAATCATGGTGAAGTATCATGTTGAGATATGTGACATATCAAGATGACGAGCACAATCATGGTGAAGTATCATGTTGAGATATGTGACATATCAAGATGACGAGCAGAATCATGGTGAAGTACCATGTTGAGATATGTGACATATCAAGATGACGAGCAGAATCATGGTGAAGTATCATGTTGAGATATGAGACATATCAAGATGACGAGCAGAATCATGGTGAAGTACCATGTTGAGATATGTGACATATCAAGATGACGAGCAGAATCATGGTGAAGTACCATGTTGAGATATGTGACATATCAAGATGAGAAGGAGAATGCTGATGAATTATCATGTTGAGATATGTGACATATCAAGATGACGAGCAGAATCATGGTGAAGTACCATGTTGAGATATGTGACATATCAAGATGACGAGCAGAATCATGGTGAAGTACCATGTTGAGATATGTGACATATCAAGATGACGAGCAGAATCATGGTGAAGTATCATGTTGAGATATGAGACATATCAAGATGACGAGCAGAATCATGGTGAAGTACCATGTTGAGATATGTGACATATCAAGATGACGAGGAGAATCATGGTGAAGTACCATGTTGAGATATGTGACATATCAAGATGAGAAGGAGAATGCTGATGAATTATCATGTTGAGATATGTGACATATCAAGATGACGAGCAGAATCATGGTGAAGTACCATGTTGAGATATGTGACATATCAAGATGACGAGCAGAATCATGGTGAAGTATCATGTTGAGATATGAGACATATCAAGATGACGAGCAGAATCATGGTGAAGTACCATGTTGAGATATGTGACATATCAAGATGACGAGCAGAATCATGGTGAAGTACCATGTTGAGATATGTGACATATCAAGATGAGAAGGAGAATGCTGATGAATTATCATGTTGAGATATGTGACATATCAAGATGACGAGCAGAATCATGGTGAAATACCATGTTGAGATATGTGACATATCAAGATGAGAAGGAGAATGCTGATGAATTAGCATGTTGAGATATGTGACATATCAAGATGACGAGCAGAATCATGGTGAAGTATCATGTTGAGATATGTGACATATCAAGATGAGAAGGAGAATGCTGATGAATTATCATGTTGAGATATGTGACAAATCAAGATGACGAGCAGAATCATGGTGAAGTATCATGTTGAGATATGTGACATATCAAGATGACGAGCAGAATCATGATGAAGTATCATGTTGACATATGAGACATATCAAGATGAGCAGGAGAATGCTGATGAATTATCATGTTGAGATATGTGACATATCAAGATGAGAAGGAGAATGCTGATGAATTATCATGTTGAGATATGTGACATATCAAGATGACGAGCAGAATCATGATGAAGTACCATGTTGAGATTTGAGACATATCAAGATGACGAGCAGAATCATGGTGAAGTATCATGTTGAGATATGTGACATATCAAGATGACGAGCAGAATCATGGTGAAGTATCATGTTGAGATATGTGACATATCAAGATGACGAGCAGAATCATGGTGAAGTATCATGTTGAGATATGTGACATATCAAGATGACGAGCAGAATCATGGTGAAGTATCATGTTGAGATATGAGACATATCAAGATGAGAAGGAGAATGCTGATGAATTATCATGTTGAGATATGTGACATACCAAGATGACGAGCAGAATCATGGTGAAGTATCATGTTGAGATATGTGACATATCAAGATGACGAGCAGAATCATGGTGAAGTATCATGTTGACATATGAGACATATCAAGATGACGAGCAGAATCATGGTGAAGTATCATGTTGAGATATGTGACATATCAAGATGACGAGCAGAATCATGGTGAAGTATCATGTTGAGATATGAGACATATCAAGATGACGAGCAGAATCATGGTGAAGTACCATGTTGAGATATGTGACATATCAAGATGACGAGCAGAATCATGGTGAAGTATCATGTTGAGATATGAGACATATCAAGATGACGAGCAGAATCATGGTGAAGTACCATGTTGAGATATGTGACATATCAAGATGACGAGCAGAATCATGGTGAAGTACCATGTTGAGATATGAGACATATCAAGATGAGAAGGAGAATGCTGATGAATTATCATGTTGAGATATGTGACATATCAAGATGACGAGCAGAATCATGGTGAAGTACCATGTTGAGATATGTGACATATCAAGATGAGAAGGAGAATGCTGATGAATTATCATGTTGAGATATGTGACATATCAAGATGACGAGCAGAATCATGATGAAGTACCATGTTGAGATATGAGACATATCAAGATGACGAGCAGAATCATGGTGAAGTATCATGTTGAGATATGTGACATATCAAGATGACGAGCAGAATCATGGTGAAGTATCATGTTGAGATATGAGACATATCAAGATGACGAGCACAATCATGGTGAAGAATCATGTTGAGATATGTGACATATCAAGATGACGAGCAGAATCATGGTGAAGTATCATGTTGAGATATGTGACATATCAAGATGACGAGCAGAATCATGGTGAAGTACCATGTTGAGATATGTGACATATCAAGATGACGAGCAGAATCATGATGAAGTATCATGTTGAGATATGTGACATATCAAGATGACGAGCAGATTCATGGTGAAGTATCATGTTGAGATATGTGACATATCAAGATGAGAAGGAGAATGCTGATGAATTATCATGTTGAGATATGTGACATATCAAGATGACGAACAGAATCATGGTGAAGTATCATGTTGAGATATGTGACATATCAAGATGAGAAGGAGAATGCTGATGAATTATCATGTTGAGATATGTGACATATCAAGATGACGAGCAGAATCATGATGAAGTACCATGTTGAGATATGAGACATATCAAGATGACGAGCAGAATCATGGTGAAGTATCATGTTGAGATATGTGACATATCAAGATGACGAGCAGAATCATGGTGAAGTATCATGTTGAGATATGTGACATATCAAGATGACGAGCAGAATCATGGTGAAGTATCATGTTGAGATATGTGACATATCAAGATGACGAGCAGAATCATGGTGAAGTATCATGTTGAGATATGAGACATATCAAGAGGAGCAGGAGAATGCTGATGAATTATCATGTTGAGATATGTGACATACCAAGATGACGAGCAGAATCATGGTGAAGTATCATGTTGAGATATGTGACATATCAAGATGACGAACAGAATCATGATGAAGTACCATGTTGAGATATGAGACATATCAAGATGAGAAGGAGAATGCTGATGAATTATCATGTTGAGATATGTGACATACCAAGATGACGAGCAGAATCATGATGAAGTACCATGTTACGATATGAGACATATCAAGATGAGAAGGAGAATGCTGATGAATTATCATGTTGAGATATGTGACATACCAAGATGACGAGCAGAATCATGGTGAAGTACCATGTTGAGATATGAGACATATCAAGATGACGAGCAGAATCATGGTGAAGTACCATGTTGAGATATAAAGACATATCAAGATGACGAAGCAGAATCATGGTGAAGTACCATGTTGAGATGTGGCAGCCTGCAAGAATGACAAGGAAGCAGAATCATGGTCAAGTACCATGTTGAGATATGTGACATATCAAGATAAGGAGAATGCTGATGAATTATCATGTTGAGATATGTGACAAATCAAGATGACGAGCAGAATCATGGTGAAGTATCATGTTGAGATACGTGACATATCAAGATGACGAAGAGCAGAATCATGGTGAAGTATCATGTTGAGATATGAGACATATCAAGATGAGCAGGAGAATGCTGATGAATTATCATGTTGAGATATGTGACATATCAAGATGACGAACAGAATCATGGTGAAGTATCATGTTGAGATATGTGACATATCAAGATGAGAAGGAGAATGCTGATGAATTATCATGTTGAGATATGTGACATATCAAGATGACGAGCAGAATCATGATGAAGTACCATGTTGAGATTTGAGACATATCAAGATGACGAGCAGAATCATGGTGAAGTATCATGTTGAGATATGTGACATATCAAGATGACGAGCAGAATCATGGTGAAGTATCATGTTGAGATATGAGACATATCAAGATGACGAGCACAATCATGGTGAAGTATCATGTTGAGATATGTGACATATCAAGATGACGAGCAGAATCATGGTGAAGTATCATGTTGAGATATGTGACATATCAAGATGACGAGCAGAATCATGGTGAAGTATCATGTTGAGATATGAGACATATCAAGATGAGAAGGAGAATGCTGATGAATTATCATGTTGAGATATGTGACATACCAAGATGACGAGCAGAATGCTTGAAAAGTATTATGTTGAGATATGTGACATACCAAGAGGAGAAGAATGTTGATGAATTATCATGTTGAGATATGTGACATATCAAGATGACGAGCAGAATCATGGTGAAGTATCATGTTGAGATATGTGACATATGAAGATGAGAAGGAGAATGCTGATGAATTGTCATGTTGAGATATGTGACATATCAAGATGACGAGCAGAATCATGGTGAAGTATCATGTTGAGATATGAGACATATCAAGATGAGAAGGAGAATGCTGATGAATTATCATGTTGAGATATGTGACATATCAAGATGACGAGCAGAATCATGATGAAGTATCATGTTGACATATGAGACATATCAAGATGACGAGGACAGTAATAGTAAAAGGCTATGTTCGCGCTTATGTAGGGGGAGATAACTCTTGCATGCTGAGTCACGTGACCGGAAGTGACCTTTGACCCCTGAAAATACACACGATACCGGATATTAATGGTGCGCAGGGTTAAGGGTCACCTCCGGTCACGTGACTCCGCATGCAAGAGTTATCTCCCAATAAATATGAGCGAAGATAGCCTTTAGTTGCTTCAATGTTAATTGATATAGCCGGGAAAAATGCAGCAAGAGTGAATAACCTGAATAATACTTTATATATCCTTCTGTTACTTCAATGGTAGTTGACATGACCCGGAAAATGCAGCAAGAATTATCTGCCCCTGCATACTACATTATATGTCCTTCAGTTACTTCACTGTTAACTGGCATCTCCCGGAATGCACGTCATCAAACATGGTCCCCGACAATATCGCCAGTTATATGCCCAGCATGAACGGCAAGTGGGGAACCCTCAGTCATTCCACATGTCCTTTACCGAGAACCAGAGGCCTAGAGACATGGGGATTTCACCAAATGAGTTGTCTGGACCCAGGCTTCGGTCATGGTCGCTTTTGGACGTATACTCGGCTGCTCCTGTCCAATCAGAAGTCGTTGTCCTTTGAGAAGCTTCAATTGTCGGCCATGGTCGCTCTTGTCCAATCAGAAGTCGTTGTCCTTTGAGAAAGTTCAATTTTCGGCCATCGTCGCTTTTAGCCTAATAATCGTGGAACAGCTGCTTGCGCATTTTGATCGCATTTTGCAGGGCCTCGGTGGGTGGTAGCCCCATATCCTCCACCAAGTGACGCTTGGTCTTCATGATGGACCTGTGCGTGGGGTCGCTTTTCATTCCAAGTGGTAGCAGGCTATACTGTTCATAGATCGCCCTATCTTAACACCTTAACGCCCAACTGAACGTCTTAACGCCCTATCGTAACGCTTTAACGCTTTGCCGATTATCCATGGACGGACATCATCATGTTGGGGGTTGGACAAGATAATATTCCGTCTCCAGCTGTGTCTCTAGGTTTGAAATGCCCCATGTAGGGTCAGCAAATTCTGGGCTGAGTAATTGTGTGGATATCATCTTTGGGTACAACCTGTTCCTTATGCAGCAAAAGACATACCCGGGTCACCCAATGGATGTCATCTCTGAGCGTGATAAGATGACAACACATGCGTTGGTGCTAAGCGGCCTCTGTGGTCCCACTTTGACCTGTATCAATAACAGCATCGACTTGAACGTTGGCTTGGCGTAGCGCTTCGGCTAGAATATCCTCGTCGGGTTCAAAGATTACATCAGACAATATGGACGCATGGTGAATTGAGGAGAATGGTCTGAGCTATTTACAAGTCAACTGTGGACGCTTTTGATTTTAATGATGCGTTCAAAGACGTGTTTCTTTTGTGCGATTGATATGACATATGCCGCTGTCCAGCTCATGCCTTGAGTTTTCAACAAAAACGCTGTTCTTTCGATTTCCATATGGACCGGGTCGTTGTCCATCAATTTCAAATGGGCCACGAGGTCGACATACTGCTGACATAAAGCCCGTCGTAGTCTGGGTGCCAATGTGCCAAAAATTGCGGCTTCCTCTTTCGAAAAGCCTTTGTTGTGAAACTTGTTTTCTCTGGTCTCCAGCGTCTCGCTCACCTCTGACCTCTTTGAACAAATCTCCCCATAGCCTTGTGTTCACGTTGTGTTCATTCCCTTGTACGGGTTTGGGTTGGTCCTTCACAATTGGGTGATGAGAGTAATCCTGAGCTGGTGGTATGAAGGGGGCCCGCTGTATGGTGGCGGGTTGGATAGGGACCCTCTGGACGGGAGCTGCCAGGTGTGGACTCGGTGGATGGCATTGAGGTCGCTGGCTCACGCTCTGACATACGTCCCTTCACACCCCCCAAAATTTGGTGAAATTCCCATGTCTCTAGCCCTAATGGTTCTCCGTACAGGATTCCGGTTGCGCATGCGCTGCCCTATTTCCTCACCCAACATTACCCTTGGGCGGAAGCCTGGGATGTCAACTAACATTGAAGTAACTAAAGTAGTATGCAGGGGCAGATAATTCTTGCTGCATTTTTTCCGGCCATGTCAATTAACAATCAAGTAATTGAAGGACATATAAAGTAGTGTTCAGGTGCAGATAACTCTTGCTTCATTTTCCCCGGTGATATCAATTAACATTGAAGATACTAAAGGCTATCTTCGCGCATATTTAGGGGCAGATAACTCTTACATGCGGAATCACGTGACCGTGAGTGACCGTTGCCCCTGCGCACCATTAATATCCGGTATTGTGCGCAAGCGCAGGGGTCAAAGGTCACTTCCGGTAAGGTGAATATGCGCGAAGATAGCCTTTTACTACTACTGAGGACAATGTTGATGAAGTATCATGTGAAATATGGGACTTATATAGGCGAGGATGTTGATGAAATATCTTGTTGAGTTATTGGTCATAAACAGACGACGAGCAGAATATTGAAGAAGCATCATGATGGGACATATGTAGATGACGATGGGAATGTTGACGAAATATCAAGTTAAGATATCGAACATATGAAGAATACGAGGAAAATGTTGAGGAATTATGTTGAAATATGGAGCATATGGAGATGACAATAAGGATGTTGAAGAAGTACCATGCTGAGATATGGGACATATAGTGATGACGAGGGGAATATTGATGAAGTATCAGTTTGAGATATCGAACATATGAAGATGACGAGGAAAATGTTGGTGAACTATCATGTTTAGATATAGGGCATAAGGAGATGACAATGAGGATGTTGATGAAGTATCCTGTTGATAATGTTGAGTATCATGTTGGTCATATACAGATTAGGAGAATGTTGAAAATGCATCAGGAGTGAGTGAGTGAGGGAATATGATTTAACGTCGCTTTCAACATTATTTCGGTCATATCGTGACGTTTGGTTCCTATTCCTTTTGAGTTTTCACACCCGGAAACCACACAGCAAGTTGAGAGGGGCCGTATGAACCCATGTGCTTCGGGATCCTCGTGGTACTCATGTGAACAGTCACAGTCGGAGCGTGACTGAGATACATCTTTTTTTTTAGATGACGACTCTGTAGCGAATATTATGGATTAGGGATACTGATCGGCGATGCGGATTTGGTATTTTTGGAACATCATGATGTCTTGCCGGCATCATTGAAAACTGTACCGCTTCTCTCTTGCAGGAAACAAGCCTATGTTTATGTATACAATGATTGTCTTTTTGAATTTGGTGCTAATACTGTTATGTGGAAAATGGAATAGGTCTTTGGATTATGGACGCGGATATTCTCTAATGGACGACGGCTGGATTATGAATGACGGACTAGACGCTTGGGCGTAACAGTAATTTGGCGGGTTTTTGTGGATACATCGCCTATATAGGAAGTGTATCCACATTTTCGCGAGACGTAAAATCAGATGTTTTTTCAAAAATGTGGATACACCTTCTATATAAGTGATGTATCCACATTTTATTTGCAATGTAAACATCTCTATAGAACTAAATACTCAATTCTAACTTTTAAAACCTAAATTTAAAAAATGTTTAGGTTGACTATTTCTACCGGGTGAAGTGCCGTCACAACATTTTTTGTTCAATTTCTCGCCCGACTTTTCAGGGCTAAATCGAAATCGGAAATACTTGCATGTGTGGCATGAATTCTTCTGAACTCGGTTACTTATAATTTAGAGATTTTAAGAGTACATAATTGTTTTACTCCTCGTATTGATGGGAAAGAGATACTATATGTCCCAAGAAACTTCAAACAATCGGAAGTCCAAATTTTAGATCAACTGCAGGTGACGCGTAAGGAAAAGTTTGATTGGCTGAAATCTGTGTAATAGCCCCGCCCAGCTCTTATTCAACCAATCAGAAAATTGGACTCTACAAGTCTCCAATATGGCTGACAAAAGCAACAAGAAGCTCCGCGAAATAATAGCATCTCTTTCCCATCCATCTCAACTTCCACTCCTAAAACTCAATCGAACAATACGATTATTTGAATGCTAAGTTTCTAGTAATTCAGTCTAACAGATCCTGCTGCTGTAAGTACCTCCTGCTGTTTTACTGTCAAAGATCGACGCCGTTGGAGTTAGTTTTTTTAGCTTCGTCTCGAGAAATCCAAAGTCGCGACTCGAGAACTTTTCATAATCGTAGGCCTACGGCTTTTATATCGATGAATTATAAAGTATAGCAGTCATTACAATGTTAATAAAATGTGGATACATCGCCATTATAGTGTATGTATCCACATTTTTGGAAAACCAAGTTTTTGGTGATTTTTAAAATGTGGATACACGTGCTGTGTTTGTATCCACAAAAACCCGCCAAATTACTGTTACGCCGACGCTTGTAATCTAGCTGATGACGAGAATTTTTGTGAAGTATCGAGATACGAGACGACGACGAGAATATTGGTGAAGTATTATGTTGAGATAATATGAAGATGACGAAGAGAATGTTGGTGAAGTATCATGTTGAGATACGGGACATATGAAGATGATAATAAGAATGTTGGTGAAGTATCATGCTGAGACGTAGGACATATGAACAAGATAAGGACAATATTGGTGAGGTGAAGTATCATGTTGAGACGTGGGACATATGAACAGGGCAAGTGCAATATTGATGAGGTGAAGTATCATGTTCAGACGTGGGACATATGAACAGGGCAAGTGCAATATTGATGAGGTGAAGTATCATGTTGAGACGTGGGACATATGAACAGGGCAAGTGCAATATTGATGAGGTGAAGTATCATGTTCAGACGTGGGACATCTGAACAGGGCAAGTGCAATATTGATGAGGTGAAGTATCATGTTGAGACGTGGGACATATGAACAGGGCAAGTGCAATATTGATGAGGTGAAGTATCATGTTCAGACGTGGGACATCTGAACAGGGCAAGTGCAATATTGATGAGGTGAAGTATCATGTTGAGACGTGGGACATATGAACAGGGCAAGTGCAATATTGATGAGGTGAAGTATCATGTTCAGACGTGGGACATCTGAACAGGGCAAGTGCAATATTGATGAGGTGAAGTATCATGTTGAGACGTGGGACATATGAACAGGGCAATGGCAATATTGGTGAGGTGAAGTATCATGTTGACATGTAGGACATATGAAGATTACGATCGGTATGTTGGTAAAGTACTGGACAAATGAACAGGACAAGGGCAATATTGGTGAGCTGAAGTATCGTGTTGAGATGTAGGACATATGAAGAGGACTAGGGCAATATTGGTGAGGTGAAGTATCGTGTTGAGATGTAAGATATATGAACAGGACAAGGGCAATATTGGTGAGGTGAAGTATCGTGTTGAGATGTAGGACATATGAAGAGGACAAGGGCAATATTGGTGAGGTGAAGTATCATGTTGAGATGTAGGACATATGAACAGGACAAGTGCAATATTGATGAGGTGAAGTATCATGTTGAGGCGTGGGACATATGAACAGGGCAATGGCAATATTGGTGAGGTGAAGTATCATGTTCAGATGTAGCACATATGAAGATTACGATCGGTATGATGGTGAAGTATCATGTTGAGATATAGGACATATGAAGATGACGATGAGAATGTTGGTGAAGTATCATGTTGAGACGTGGGGCATATGAACAGGACAAGGGCAATATTGGTGAGGTGAAGTATCATGTTGAGATGTAGAGCATATGAACAAGACAAGGGCAATATTGATGAGGTAAAGTATCATGTTGAGATGTAGGGCATATGAACAGGACAAGGGCAATATTGGTGAGGTGAAATATCATGTTGAGATATAGGACATATGAAGATGACGATGAGAATGTTGGTGAAGTATCATGTTGAGATGTAGAGCATATGAACAGGACAAGGGCAATATTGGTGAGGTGAAGTATCATGTTGAGATGTAGGGGATATGAACAGGACAAGGGTAATATTGGTGAGGTAAAGTATCATGTTGAGATGTAGGGCATATGAACAGGACAAGGGCAATATTGGTGAGGTGAAGTATCATGTTGAGACGTGGGACATATGAACAGGACAAGGGCAATATTGGTGAGGTGAAGTATCATGTTGACATATAGGACATATGAACAGGACAAGGGCAATATTGGTGAGGCGAAGTATCATGTTGAGACGTGGGACATATGAACAGGACAATGCCAATATTGGTGAGGTGAAGTATCATGTTGAGACGTGGGACATATGAACAGGACAAGAGCAATATTGGTGAGGTGAAGTATCATGTTGACATGTAGGACATATGAAGATAACGATCGGTATGTTGGTAAAGTATCATGTTGAGATATTGGACATATGAACAGGACAAGGGCAATATCGGTGAGCTGAAGTATCGTGTTGAGATGTAGGACATATGAACAGGGCAATGACAATATTGGTGAGGTGAAGTATCATGTTGACATGTAGGACATATGAAGATAACGATCGGTATGTTGGTAAAGTATCATGTTGAGATATTGAACATATGAACAGGACAAGGACAATATTGGTGAGCTGAAGTATCGTGTTGAGATGTAGGACATATGAAGAGGACAAGGGCAATATTGGTGACGTGAAGTATCATGTTGAGATGTAGAACATATAAACAGGACAAGGGCAATATTGATGAGGTGAAGTATCATTTTGAGATGTAGGACATATGAAGATGACTACGAGAATGTTGATGAAGTATCATGTTGAGATGTAGGACATATGAAGATGGGAAGGACAATATTGGTGAGGTGACGTATCATGATGAGATGTAGGACACATGAAGATGACTATGAGAATGTTGATGAAGTATCATGTTGAGATGTAGGACATATGAAGATGGCAAGGACAATATTGGCGAGGTGACGTATCATGATGAGATGTGGGACATATGAACAGGACAAGGGCAATATTGGTGAGCTGAAGTATCGTGTTGAGATGTAGGACATATGAAGAGGGCAAGGACAATATTGGTGAGGTGAAGTATCATGTTGAGATGTAGAACATATGAACAGGACAAGGGCAATATTGATGAGGTGAAGTATCATTTTGAGATGTAGGGCATATGAAGATGACTACGAGGATGTTGATGAAGTATCATGTTGAGATGTAGGACATATGAAGATGGCAAGGACAATATTGGTGAGGTGACGTATCATGATGAGATGTAGGACACATGAAGATGACTATGAGAATGTTGGTGAAGTATCATGTTGAGATGTAGGACATATGAAGATGGCAAGGACAATATTGGCGAGGTGATGTATCATGATGAGATGTGGGACATATGAAGATGACGATCTGTATTTTGGTGAATTATGATGAGATATAGGTCATATTAAGATGAAGATGAAAAGGTTGGTGTAGTATCATGTAGAGATGTAGGACATAGGACGATAACGACTAGATATTGGCGGAATATCGTATTGAGATGTAGGACATGAAGAAGACGATGAGTATGTTGGTGAAGTATCATGTTGAGATATGGGACATATGAAGATGACATTGAGAATCTTGTTGAAGTGGCAAGTAAGATATAGGACATATGAAGATGACGATGAAAATAATGAAGAAGCATCAAGTTGAAATATAGGGGATGATGACAGAGGATGTTGAAGAAGCAGCATGTTAAATGAGGCGTATAGAGATGACGCTGAGAATCTCTTTCGAGGACAGACGACATTCGGAGATGACGACGACCAAATCGGTCACTCGCTATATGAAGATGGCGATGATCATGTCGGTCACCCTCTATATGGAAATGTCGACGACCTTGTCGGTCACTCGCTATATGCAGATGAAGATCACCATGTCGGTCACTCGCTATATGAAGATGGCGATAACCATGTCGGTCACTCGCTATATGAAGATGACGATAACCATGTCGGTCACTCGCTATATTGTCGGTCACTCGCTATATGAAGATGACGATGACCATGTCGGTCACTCGCTATATGAAGATGACTATAACCATGTCGGTCACTCGCTATATGAAGATGACGATGACCATGTCGGTCACTATCTATATGGAGATGTCGACGACCATGTTGGTCACTCGCTACATGGAGATGACGATGACCATGTCGGTCACTCGCTGTATGAATATGACGATAACCATGTCGGTCACTCGCTATATCAAGATGATGATGACCATGTTGATCACTCGCTATATGAAGATGATGACCATGTCGGTCACTCGCTTTATGAAGATGACGATAACCATATCGGTCAGTCGCTACATGGAGATGACGATGACCATGTCGGTCACTCGCTATATGAAGATGACGATGACCATGTCGGTCACTATCTATATGGAGATGTCGACGACCATATCAATCACTCGCTATATGAATGTGACGATAACCATGTCGGTCACTTGCTATATGGGGATGACGATGACCATGTCGATCACTTGCTATATGGGGATGACGATGACCATGTCGGTCACTCGCTATGTGAAGACGATGATAACCATGTCGTCACTCGCTACATGGAGATGACGATGACCATGTCGATCACTCGCTATATAAATATGACGATGACCATGTCGGTCACTCGCTATATGAAGACGATGATAACCATGTCGGTCACTCGCTACATGGAGATGAGGATGACCATGTCGGTCACTCGCTATATGAATACGACGATGACCATGTCGGTCGCTCGCTATATGAAGATGACAATAACCAGGTCGGTCACTCGCTATATGGAGATGCCGATGACCATGTCGGTCACTCGCTATATGAAGTTGACGATAACCATGTCAGTCATTCGCTATATGGAGATAACGATGACCATGTCGGTCACTCGCTATATGAAGACGATGATAACCATGTCGGACACTCGCTACATGGAGATGACGATGACCATGTCGGTCACTCGCTATATAGATATAACGATGACCATGTCGGTCGCTCGCTATATGAAGATGACGATAACCAGGTCAGTCACTCGCTATATGCAGATGACGATGACCATATCAGTCACTCGCTATATGAAGTTGACCATAACCATGTCGGTCACTCACTATATGGAGATTACGATGACCATGTCGGTCACTCGCTATATGAAGATGATGATAACTATGTCGGTCACTCGCAAAATGAAGATGACGATGACCATGTCGGTTACTCGCTATATGAGGATGACCATGTTGTCACCCTCTATATGGAAATGTCGACGACCATGTCGGTCACTCGCTATATGAAGGTGACGATAACCATGTCGGTCACTCGCTATATGAAGATGACGATGACCATGTCGGTCACTCGCTACATGAAGATGACGATGACTATGTCGGTCACTCGCTATATGAAGATGACGATGACCATGTCGGTCACTCGCTATTTGAAGATGACGATGACCATGTCGGTCACTCGCTATATGAAGATGACGATGACCATGTCGGTCACTCGCTATTTGAAGATGACGATGACCATGTCGGTCACTCGCTATATGAAGATGACGATGACCATGTCGGTCACTCGCTATATGAAGATGATGATAACCATGTCGGTCACTCGCTATATGAAGATGACGATAACCATGTCGGTCACTCGGTATATGAAGATGACGATGACCATGTCGGTCACTCGCTATTTGAAGATGATGATAACCATGTCAGTCACTCGCTATATGAAGATGACGATGACCATGTTGGTCACTCGCTATTTGAAGATGACGATGACCATGGTGGTCACTCCCTAAATAAAGATGACGATGACCATATCGGCCACCCGCTATACGAAGATGACGATGAGAATATCGGTCACTCGATATTTGAAGATGACGATGGCCATGGTGGTCACTCACTATATGAAGATGACGATGACCATGTCGGTCACTCGCTATTTGAAGATGACGATGATCATGTCGGTCACTCGCTAAATGAAGATGTCGACGACCATGTCGGTCACTCGCTATATGAAGGTGACGATAACCATGTCGGTCACTCGCTACATGGAGATGACGATGACCATGTCGGTCACTCGCTGTATGAATATGACGATAACCATGTCGGTCACTCGCTATATCAAGATGATGATAACCATGTTGATCACTCGCTATATGAAGATGATGACCATGTCGGTCACTCGCTTTATGAAGATGACGATAACCATATCGGTCAGTCACTACATGGAGATGACGATGACCATGTCGGTCACTCGCTATATGAAGATGACTATGACCATGTCGGTCATTCGCTATATCAAGATGACGATGACCATGTCGGTCACTATCTATATGGAGATGTCGAAGACCATGTCGGTGACTCGCTACATGAAGATGACGATAACCATGTCGGTCAGTCGCTACATGGAGATGACGATGACCATGTCGGTCACTCGCTATATGAATATAACGATGACCATGTCGTTCACTCGCTATATGAAGATGATGATAACCATGTCGGTCACTCGCTACATGGAGATGACGATGAGCATGTCGGGCACCCGCTATATGAAGGTGACGCTAACCATGTCGGTCACTCGCTACATGGAGATGACGATGACCATGTCGATCACTCGCTATATGAATATGACGATGACCATGTCGGTCACTCGCTATATAAGGATGACCATGTCGGTCACCCTCTATATGGAAATGTCGACGACCATGTCGGTCACTCGCTATATGAAGGTGACGATAACCATGTCGGTCACTCGCTATATGGAGATGACGATGACCATGTCGGTCACTCGCTATATGAATATGACGATGACCATGTCGGTCGCTCGCTATATGAAGGTGACGATAACCATGTCGGTCACTCGCAACATGGAGATGACGATGACTATGTCGGTCAATCGCTATATGAAGATGACGATGACCATGTCGGTCACCCTCTATATGGAGATGTCGACGACCATATCAGTCACTCTCTATATGAATGTGACGATAACCATGTCGGTCACTCGCTATATGGGGATGACGATGACCATGTCGGTCACTCGCTATGTGAAGACGATGATAACCATGCCGGTCACTCGCTACATGGAGATGACGATGACCATGTCGGTCACTCGCTATATAAATATGACGATGACCATGTCGGTCACTCGCTATATGAAGACGATGATAACCATGTCGGTCACTCGCTACATGGAGATGAGGATGACCATGTCGGTCACTCGCTATATGAATACGACGATGACCATGTCGGTCGCTCGCTATATGAAGATGACAATAACCAGGTCGGTCACTCGCTATATGGAGATGCCGATGACCATGTCGGTCACTCGCTATATGAAGTTGACGATAACCATGTCAGTCATTCGCTATATGGAGATAACGATGACCATGTCGGTCACTCGCTATATGAAGACGATGATAACCATGTCGGACACTCGCTACATGGAGATGACGATGACCATGTCGGTCACTCGCTATATGAATGTAACGATGACCATGTCGGCCGCTCGCTATATGGAGACGACGATGACCATATCGGTCACTCGCTATATGAAGTTGACCATAACCATGTCGGTAACTCACTATATGGAGATTACGATGACCATGTCGGTCACTCGCTATATGAAGATGATGATAACTATGTCGGTCCCTCGCAAAATGAAGATGACGATGACCATGTCGGTCACTCGCTATATGAAGATGATGATAACCATGTCGGTCACTCGCTATATGAAGATGACGATGACCATGTCGGTCACTCGCTATTTGAAGATGACGATGACCATGGTGGTCACTCGCTATATGAAGATGACGATGACCATGTCGGTCACTCGCTATTTGGGTCACTCGCTATATGAAGATGACGATGACCATGTCGGTCACTCGCTATTTGAAGATGACGATGACCATGTCGGTCACGCGCTATATGAAGATGACGATGACCATGTCGGTCACTCGCTATTTGAAGATGACGATGACCATGTCGGTCACTCGCTATATGAAGATGACGATGACCATGTCGGTCACTCGCTACATGAAGATGACGATGACTATGTCGGTCACTCGCTATATGAAGATGACGATGACCATATCGGTCACTCGCTATTTGAAGATGACGATGACCATGTCGGTCACTCGCTATATGAAGATGACGTTGACCATGTCGGTCACTCGCTATTTGAAGATGACGATGACCATGTCGGTCACTCGCTATATGAAGATGACGATGACCATGTCGGTCACTCGCTATATGAAGATGATGATAACCATGTCGGTCACTCGCTATATGAAGATGACGATGACCATGTCGGTCACTCGCTATTTGAAGATGATGATAACCATGTCGGTCACTCGCTATATGAAGATGACGATGACCATGTCGGTCACTCGCTATTTGAAGATGACGATGATCATGGTGGTCACTCCCTAAATAAAGATGACGATGACCATATCGGTCACCCGCTATACGAAGATGACGATGAGAATATTGGAGACCTATGAGGTTGAGATGTTTGTCATATGAAGCTATCTAATTAAAATTAAATCCCATCTGCTCCCCCATTTGGATATGTCGCTTGTAGGATCTAACCGGCTTGGAGTAATTCGAGTGTCAACCAATCCCGAGAACTCTTCACATAACTTGGAAGGGAGAATATTGGTGGGGGCTTTTTGGTTGGCTCAGCCGAAGCAGGCGCCACGCTGGTGGGGTATCTCCTGATGTTGCTGCGCTTCCGCCAGATTGTCACCATAATGCGGGGTAGAAATATGGACTGGTCCTTCGCATAAACCTTGGGTTAAAGCGGAGACGATGACCCTATCCCCCCTCCAGGACTGCAAGTAAAGTAGTTAAAATGTGGCCGTGATATCATAAGACTATTTATGTCATAAGACTATTTCATGCCCTGGGCGCTCTGAACACCAAATTCAATTGAAATCAGTAAGATCCTATATCGACATAAACGATTGGGGAGCATTGATAGGATATTAATTTATTAAGATTGTCATATGAAGATAACTAGAACCTGATGTTGGACATGCAAAATATTTTACTCATATGACACGAGAAGGAATCAGGAATTTTACATGTGGATAGACGTTGATAATGTCGTCATCGGCGCATCAGACCGAGGTTGTGACGTCGGGCTGTTTGGTGTTTTACTCGTCACATGTGTCTGTGGGGAGATTGTTATGTGTTTCAAAAGTACCACGATGACCCAGTCGTTTTTCTTTCTGTTGAATATCCTAAATCCAGTTTGCTAAGCGTAACATTGTAACGGACAGAATTTTGACGAGCGGGTTCACAGTCTGATTAGCATTCTATGACATTTCTAAGACTGACGGGGAAAAGAGCAGCTGTAATTAACTATAGAATATGTCCCGTTTTTCGGTTTTTGACGGACAGCACCGAACGGACGGATGGACGGACGAGGGCAGGTGCCGGGTCTGCTAGATCGCTCGGGCAGGCGGGCAAAAATCGACCTTCTCCCTCGATAACCCCACCCTCCGCATCTCCGGCACCTGCCGCAGAATGTTCGCGTATCGCCGTACGGTTGTTGGCAATCTCACCGGGAGTTAGGGTATCACTGATGAGTGAGGAATCCAGGGCTATTAGTCAACGGTAATTGGACGGCAATTGAAAGCTGCTGTGTACGAGTTCATTATGTGAAACAGTCTCAGATTTTCGCGTCCGTTCTTCTGGGTTGTTAAAATTGGGAATATATATATACCTATTTAACATGCCTGACATGAACAAAACTCGTATTGCTTCATTTGTCTCGTTTTATGAACTGGCATTCAGCTTTCTGGAGCTGGCTGCCTATGGAAGGTCAAATGTCCAAGATGGCCGATGCGATGACGTCACAGTGACGTCATTTTCAACATGAAGCTGCGCTATCGAAACCCCTCGGCTCTGAACCCCAGCTATTATAATGCAAGGGTGTCTCTACCAATTGATTGGCTTGTGGGAAGAAATATTTACCCCTGGTATTGTAAGTGTACTTTCTTTGAAAAAAAAAAAAAAAGTTTTCCTCCCCTTAAATTAATTTGTTTCTGGAATAAATACATACACTATAGATATACGTTTGTCATATCTTGGTAAACACAACTAAAATTGCTGAAATGGAAATCATTAGAAGAGAGCCAAATTTGGGGAAACATTTAAGCGGTGGGAATATAAAATGACGTGTGGCAACTAAAAAGTGTTGTTAGGTTAGGTTGTTAGCAAAACAAAAAAGTAAAACTACAAATCATGTTGTGAATAAATTTTGTTTATTATAATTACTGATAAAAAAACTTGTTAGTGGAACAAGATGAGTGAATCATATTAGTAGAATAAGATCAATCAGGTGGGGGAATGATTAGCAGTCCATTTTTTGGGAGGGATGAATAACTGTTAATGGAACTTTAATGGAAAAAGATCAATAACTTCAATGAACGAACTGTTTACGCACCTTTTGTGGGAGATATTTAATTGAATGCGACCCAGACAGCCTTATGAAAGGAGTAATAGGTCTCTGAAACACCACACTGCACGTTTGGAATGTTTGTATAGATGTGGACAATTGTTGTTCTCATGTCTGTTGTTGGTGACAGTAGGAATTAGTGGATTTTATTAGACAAGGGGCATAACTCTGCAAAATACTTTCTGACACGACTCATTTTCGATAGGCATCTAGTTCAGGTCAAGAGAAACAACTGTATCACGTTAGGATGTTGTATATGGAACAGTTCTGAAATTATCACAATAACAAATCATAAATGGATTTTTATTTGTAAAAAGGAGCATAACTCTGCAAAATATTGTCCGAGATGACTCATTATCGATAGGCTTCTGATTTACGTGAAGATAAATAGATGTAACAAGTTTGGTTGCCATGCATGAAACGGTTCTGTAGATATCGCGGTAACGGACGGACGGACGTACGGACGGACGGACAGCCGTACATGATGACGACAATACCCCTAGGCCAAAGTTGGCCGAGGGGTAAAAACGGCATTTTTGGTCGATTTTCGGTCAGATTTTCCGAATTTTTTATTTATGCAATTTCTCCGCAAAAACTGCATGATAGATTAGTAAATATTAATGTGATGTGAAATAAAATAGTTTTTGTCCACTTTTCATCGCGGAAAAGCAGAAATTTTGAAGAAATATGACGAGAAAAATCACTTTTCTGGTACCCCACCTGATCACCAGACAGGCTCAAAATGACCCCAATATGATAAACTATAAAGTCACGGAGTTTCAGCTCTCCATTTTTTGTCGTTCCGGAGATAGGGCAGAAAGTTTGGTAGGAGGGTCGGGGGACCATTTTGCCCCCCCCCCCCCCCTCAGGTAGGGTTAAACTTATACAAATTTGTAAAAAGTTGAATTAAAAGAAAGCTGGTATATTTATCAATATTCTCAGACTCGGATCAGAAGTACATATAGTTTACGAAACAATAGTACCAAATGTCATGTCTCTAGATGCCACAGCCCTTTTGTGCATACATTGTTGTCTGATCACATAAAGTTCTAATGATTTCTGAAAGTGGGTAATAACAAAATGGCCTTTCTTTCAGTCAGCGTGAACTTGTACGATGTTGTGATCAGCCAATAATAAAGAGAACACGAGGATAGTGTTACAATATTACGACAACCGTAAAGTCGGCTGATAATCTAGGTTTTTGACCGTTAACGACATTTTGTCGATTCGAAAACCTAGTTCGATAACTTAAGTTATCTACAGACAACTGTGCTTTTCGGCGTTAAGAAAGAGAACTCAAGGTTATGAAAGAGAAACTCGGGGTAGTGTGGTAGATAACCTAAATTTTCGTCCGTTAACTGTAGTTCTCAATTCGAAAACCATGCTTTTCTCTTCAATAACTTAAGATCTAAGTTCGAAAACGTTTTGATTATTTGGACATTTGGCCTTCCATCGCTGTCTTGTATAACCGTACCGTCGACTCAGTTTGGATACACATTATATGTCCCTGAACTACGGCCATAATTACGTTTCATTTTGGAACGCTAACATGTAACCAATAAATTGCGTTTTTGTATGTAACCAACATGTATAAACACATGGGCTAAAGGAGTGGGGGGAAAATGCATGCAGCAAAAATTGAAATTCTGTAAAACATATGCGGGATAACCGGTTGGGATTCTTCATCCCACATAAGTATATATGGGATGAGCGCGTGCGACGCAGAATGACCAATGATAACGCCCGACACAATCTGCAGACATGATGCGCTCCTAAAACGATTCTCTCAGAGTGCGGATGATATTTTTATCTCAACCAAGATTGAGATGTATTTTCATTCTCTTGAGTGGAAATGTTCATCCCTTGATCAAGTTACATGGGATCTTCTTATCACCAGATTTGATTACCTCATATAAAGGAAGTGAAATATGTTCTGCTAGGTTCCATACGTTGTATGGTAACTACTATAGGGAGCTATTGTCTAAACCTTTTTACAGCTGATAAAGCCTGTGTCATTACAGCAACGTTAAGCTCAGTCAATATTTGAATGGGTGACCAGGTGATGTACTGGCTGGGCTGATCAGTGTCCAGGGTAATAGGAACTGTGAACACTCACGTGTTCTGGCACATATAGGCACCACCATGATATGACTGAAACAAGGTTGAAAACGACGTTAAACCCTACTATACTGACTCCTTGTACCAACTGTTTATCAATGTAAAAACTTATGAACGTTTTATAGCTTGGTATATCGATGACGAATTGCACTGCAATCTGTTTACATGGTGGCCTTTCGTTTACATGAATATCCCGTCAGTCAGTTGCGTATATGCGTAATTAATCGTAAAATTATCGATTTGTTGAAATGTTACAATCAGTACCTGAAGAAATTATATAAATTCTTATGAATAAATTTTAGATTCTCGTTTTAATCAGTGGGAATAAGGTGTTACACAATGATTCACAGAGGCGCGTCGATGATATAGCTTCAGTACAGAGTGGGCTATCTCCTTAAATTATGTTGACGAATCGTTGAAAATTAAAACTTCTGAGGAAGAGATAGGTTGTTACCATATTCTTCTCTGAAATTTTCAAAATTTATTGAATGAAAATATTCTTACTGGCTGATGAGATATTGTGCTTCAGTGATATTCGAACAATATTGGATATCCAATATTGAAGAAGACGCTGAACATGTCAAATATAAATTTTGTCCCCATCGAGAAGGGTAGGTGAAGTAGACAATTGTAACGGCAAATGCATGCGGCTGAGAGAAATTTGGAGGCGGGGAACAGAAATCTGGTGCATGTCGAGGTCAGTATATTGCCAATTGCTCCCGAGAATAATTACAATCAGATGTCTATATGGGGTGATTCTCCCAGTATGTTTATTAAAGAAAAGAGCAGCTGTATCCACCCGCTCTCCCTCCCCCTTCCTCCAACCCTCTTTTCTGAGGCAAATGAATTTCGGCACTCTCCCCCATCCCAGCCCAACCCCCTTGAGCATGATGCATCCGCACATGTCCAAGCTCGATCTATAAACTGGCCCGCCAGGATGGATACATGAATAGTCTAAATAAAGTAAGGCCGAATTTTACGGAAGTCGGTACCGGCCACTAGCGTTCTAGCATTCTCGTCAGAACTGTATTTTGCTGGCACGAGAACTCGTGGAGAGAAGACGAGATAGAACGCGAGTTGAGAAGTCGAGAACGCGAAGTGAGAAGTGGAGAACACGAAGCGAGAAGTCGAGAACGTGGGGCGAGCAGACGAGAACGTGTGGCAAAAAGTCGCGATCGCAAGGCGAAGCACGAGATCGTGAGGCGAGAAATCGAGATTGCAAGGCGAGAAATCGAGACTGCAAGGCGAGACGGCGAGATTGCGCGGTGAAAGAAAAGAACGCGAGACAAGAAGTCGCTATCACCATGCGAGAAGTTGAGATCGCGAGAGGAGGAGTCGAACGCGAGGCCAAATTAGGAGTGATATACTTAGTCTAGTATGGCCAGTCGCAATCTGATTAAAACCAGATCTACAAAAACCGCTCTCCATTTTTATCATCCTCTCCCAGGGTGCTTTGCGCTACGCTGCATTTATCCCTGTAGGGGTCTCGCCATTTTTTTTGTAGGATTCTTGTAAAAACCAAGAACTGTTCTATCTGACTGTTTTACTGATAGCAAAATGTATATTTATCTCGAAATACACGAAACAGTTATTCAGTGTATTTCAAAACGCCAGTTTCACAGTTTTAAGTCAGCTTTTTTGACAAATTACCTTAGAACTATATGTTGCGGAAATATATATCGGTGAGTAGCGACTGATATCAATTCGCCCAGTGAGACGGTCACCATGTTCGTTCACTGTGGCAACAGATGACCTCGGGTCAACTCCGGCACAGTCCGTGAGACCCTCACAGCGCTAAATGGAGAGGCGCAAAGCAGAACGAAATGAATGCCTGGTAGAGCTTGCATTTGTATTTGTCGCTTATGCTTAAATCAGCGACATGTGATTTAATAGCCCTTTCTATTTATATCTGGTTTTAATCAGATTGGGCCAATCGAAACAGGAGTGGCATTATAGTCCTTTACATGCTTATATATCAACCGATATAGTGGATAGAAAAAAATCCTCCTATGGATGTTCTATCATTCTACAAGGTTTTATTCTCCGTATAGCATACAAGAGAGTGATAAATATTTTTCTCTCTTCCTTACATTTACGAAGAATATATAGTCAGCAGATGTACCGATAGTTCTGTGACGTTCGTTAAGGGGGGGGGGAACGGGAAAATCTGGCTCCACCAGTTAATATTATCCCCCATGCTGGAAGGCCTGTGTTATGGAACAACACAGAGGAACAATAGAGATCAGTTACAGGTCAATTGTTAAACTGACCATCATAACGCCTGAGGAAATGACCATCAATTGAGGAAACAATTACCCCGCTCATGAGGCCTCTTGTCTCTATACGTTCATAATGAAATAAAGAGCAGCTGTGATACCTATCTATTGATACAAACCCCACCCCCTCCCACCCCGTGCACGCTTTTCCATCCAACACTCACAGATTCGCCTCCACCTCACGAGAAAGATAATTTCATCACTTTGTAAGATTATTCGATTATTATTTGTTTGCCCAAAAACGATAAATTCCATTTCATGACTGTCACAATATATATTCAATAGACACAAATACCGTGCTCGCTCTCTTAGTATATATCACAAGGCTACTGTACGGATATAACAAGTTGAACTTCTTTACTGCTGTAGAGTTATACTATTGCCAGTCGATTGAGAAAGAAAACTTACTTTATATAATCATATGCTGAAACTGACATTTGCAACAACAAAAAGACATTAGCAAAATTAAATAAATAAAAACATTTGGGCTTCCCATCAAACAGGCAAAATCGGACCCAATCATGTCGGTGCTATTGGTCCCATTGTTTTATGTTTGAAATAATTTGCTGAAAATCCCATATTGTGCCTATTTACACAATATTTCAGGTAAGGATTTTGTCCCGGAGGAGAGAAAAATATGGCTCGTGCCGTCGTAGTCAGATTGTCCCTGTGGCCAGTCAACCTTGTGCAATACAAGCGATCAAGCGGGTATCTGTTACAAATTGATTGTCTACAACACCTGAGGATATTGTCATCAACGGGGGACAAGGATGCCCCGCCCATGGGGCGTCTCCTCTTCATTCCATTTGGGATTTAAAAAGAGCAGCTGTGATACCTGACCTAACATCCGCCCCCCCTCCCCCCCCCCCCCACCCTTCTCTAACATTCCTGGATTATTTCTCATTCGATCTTTACCACAAAATCTCAATATTTAGAACATATCAATCGCATGAGTCCTAAATGGCACGGGTATACATTTTCTCCTTCTGATTATGAAGGACAGGGGGTGGACAATAGGATATTGGGGGAGAGGGGGGTCTGACTCGTGGGGGAGGGGATCTGACTCGTGCCGCATCCAGAACAGATCGTCCCCCATGCTAGTTTACGTAATTGTTGAACAATCATATAGGGGTACTATAATTACAGTCCGATTGGCGATTGCTGGTCACCGGCGTAATGATATCTCAGGAAAATATGTCCTTTCACTCACGCTTGTCTTCAGGTAAAATTGTCAATCATACATGCAAATCAGGCAAAAATGTCTAAGCTATAGTTTAAAAGATATGGGGTTCGAATATTTTTGTCTGACATTCTTTCCCTTTATTCCGATACAAGGAATATCATCTCTGGTATGTTTATCACGAAAAAGAGTTGTACCTATATCTATATATACTTGTATAGTATCAAAATATATTAATTCTGTCCTTTGGAACAAAAGCAAATTTATATAATTATGTAAGTGAAATGACGAACTTTTTGAGAATAGTTCAGACGCATTATTCAGTGGATTCCGTTCAAATATACTGGAAATGATTATCAGTCAATAATTATGATTATTATTAATGATTAATTATTGTAATAATTACGATAAGTTCATGCATTTCTAATATAAATACCAAACACACAATCTGCATGATTAATATCAAATCCAACTCAACCGGTGGATTCGTTTTTTTTTTTTTTTCTTAAATCACGTGTCCATGTTTTGATCGAATCGATCGATCGAGAGTGTGCTGAAAATCTCATATGCCTGTACACAGTAGAAACAGATATGATAATGACCTTATCAAGATGGGGCAGGGATCGGGATCTGGGGGTGGGAATGCCCTGGTCAGTTCGTATTGTCTCCGTGATTATTCGGCATTGTGCAATACAGAAGATCAAGCGGGGATCGGTTACAAATGATTGTCCATAACACCTAAGGATATTGTCATCAACGGAGGCATGGGGCGTCTACTCTCCTCTTCAATTCATTCGTAATGAAAAAAGAGCGGCTGTGCAACCTGACTCGATCCTTCAACCTCCCCCACCGGTCGTCAAATTATTGAAAAATATATATATTATATTCCGTTCCTCTAAATCTCGAATGTGTTATAATATGGCTATTGTGCCCCATTTTGATAGGTTGTTAATTTATTTTAATTCGAATCAACTCATTCATTAAACAACGGTTTCATTCGAATCATTCGGGATGAAAAAAAGTAGCTGTGATATACCTGAAATGATTTAGTGTCCCCTTCAGGAACGCTTTTTCAGACTGATTCACTCATTTTAGTGGATTCCTAAACTGGAAAAGAGTATATCAATCAGACGCATTTCTTGCCTTTCTATTGTAAATACCTAACAAGCAATCTGCATGGTAAATGTCAAATCCAAATCAGCGTCTGAAATTGAATCCATCGGGGGGTTTTGGGGTGTTTTTTTTTATTTTTATTATTTTTTATTTTTTTGCGTGTTCATGTTTTTTACTAAATCGACCTTATCCAGACGAGGGAAGGGATCGGGATCTGGGGGTGGGGATAAATCTGGCTCGTGCCGTGGTCAGTTGGTATTGTCTCCGTGATTATTCGGCATTGTGTAATAAAGAAGATCAAGGGGATCGGTTACTAAATGATTGTCCGTACACCTGAATATATTGCCATCAAGGGGGGTTCAATGATACCCCGCCCATGGGGCGTATCCGCTTCAATTCATTCATAAGGAAAAAAGAGCAGCTGTGATACCTGACTCGATCCTTCAAACCCTCCCCCCCCCCCTCCCCTCTCAACCCGTCAAACTATTGGAAAATACTATAGATTATATTCCGTTTTTCTAAATCTCGAATGTGTTATCATATGCCTATATTGTGCTCCATTTTGAAAGATTGTTATTTCTTTCAAATTCGAGTCAACTCATTCACTATACAACGGTGTTATGCTTCTCTTCTTTATTTATAGTTACACATATACCGTCAAATATCTCTAGCTCTTCTATAGGGTAATATGTGAACCAAACAAAGGAAACCGTTACACCCCAACTCAATCTCCACACAGTCGATTATATATGTTACACTGGAGTATTTTACAAGATTTTTAAAACAATGTTTGTATTTTATTTTGCATATATCTATATTAAAATCTATTAGTTTATACATTTCTTCCTACAAATTGGATTCTTTAGCAACTTTATTAAAACATTGACAAAGAGTAAAAAATAGGACTGCGGGGTAGGCGAATAATATCCCGTTGTCACGATTCTCTTTTTCATTGTTTATCTTCGCCGGCTGATCTATTGGATTGTAAAATGACACTATAGTAATATTCTTGTTTGAATAATATTATTGCACGATATTTAGGTTACGTATATATGAACATATTAAATAGATCTTTGCGTATATGTTAAATATTGCTATTTACTTTGTTTGAATTTATATATATTATATATCATCTTGTGCAGAATAAGTTGTACCCTACTGATAACATTTCTTCTAATGATAATAATGCAATGAATATGGAAAATATGGACAGTAATGGACGGCACCGTGTATATATATTTACATATGTAAAATAATCTTTCTGTACTTAATAGCTTAACGTGTATATTATATCGACCAGGTGACTACGATCATTTGCTGTGTATAGCATGCAATCAACATCATTTACTGTGTCAGGTATCGCAATCAACATCTCAGAAACAATTATCTCCAATTAGGGAGCAATTACGTGCAATTATTAAATCGAGCATTATCTGTATTATCATCAGGGCGATAAAATCAGTGCACAGTTAATTGAATTATACGCCGGGTGGTTACGATTTCAAATATTGACAAATAAACTACAGACACGCAGAAGGGAATTTGTACATTGACAACGAATAAGATAAGATGTTTATTAGGTTTTAAAACATATTTGAAATATATTTCAATCACTGAACATATAGATATGCAAGCGATATTGCCCTGGATCTTCTGTAATATTTATTGAGTAAAAACAAAATAATTACAACGATAATATCTTGGAATTCAAGAAAATGTTATTATAGGAAATGTATATTTCCACAAATATATTTACAACAAACAAAATATATTTTGGTGCATCCGTAATATTATACATATTAAACTTCACATGTTTAATTAATGCTCATAAATTTACTGGTGTTGTTCTATGTTCATTATTTTTTTTGTTTACAGACGACGCTCCTATTTCTTCAATAGACACAAGTCATGCAATCTGGTAAATAAAATTCATCTTTATGCGTTGTAAAGTGTAGGCTATTCATAAAAGCGTGTATGAGCATTTATTATTCTGAGAAATTATATATACTTCTGCCAAACTTTATCATACATATTGTATATTAAATTAAATTACATCAAAAGTTAAAATTTTGAAAGCAAGAATAACAAAACTATAAACAACACAATCTGTTTCCTGTGTTTTTATAGATGGTTAACCAAAGCTGTACGTAATATATCATATAATGGCCCCTGTTGCGATTTCTCTTTATTGACTGTTTGCTGTGAATGTATAGATCTTTCGATATTGGGCCCTCAAGCACCGCATTATACTGACCATTGTGTAGCGTGTTGACCAATAACACAGGTTGACAAGAGAAAAACAGTACTGAAGAAACAGCTTGCATGACAGTCTATTCAAACTATATTAGTTTTGTTTTGTTTATGATTTGACTTTTCCTGCTGAAATCACTTCGTGTCACTGCCAGTCCAACTGTGCCTGCAGTACAACTGAACATGCGCACTCGGACATATTACGCTCCGAACAATAGGGGCCGGTAGCATCTGTCGGCGGCCATTGTTTTATGGCAGAGAGATGAGGGTGGACCACATCGAAGGCTGCGATATGATCGTGGTGACCGACTCGTATCTCAACAAGGAACAATGGAGAGGGAAGTTCGCGAGCACCCATTATTTTCCAATAAAGTTATTGCACATATTCTTAATATATTTCGGAGCTTATAGAGACAATACGGTTGTTAAACGTTGCGCGAGGGCACGCGACCGACATCATTGTTAACTATCTGGTACGGTCAATACGCACAATTGACTGCCCAGCCCACAGCCCGGGGGAGAAAGTGTGTCCTGATCTTGACTAGGTAAAACACAACGTGCAATACTTACGTCTTGTTTAGCATCGTCCTCAATAAAAATGAGCGTCAACACGTGTGTGATGCGGTTTGGACGTGACGCCAGGGGCTGTTCTCGAGCTCTGTGAAAAAACAACACAACTGCTACAATCTTTTTTGCCAACTGACCAAACATTAATAACTACCCAGCGAACTTATTCTGATCAGGACGTACGAATGGTAACTTTCCCCCTTTCTGTAAAATAAAATGGCGGCCTTGTTGCTATACTGAAAGTCAGATCACGACTGTTTTGGCGAGAAAGCTGGAGCGTAGTTTTATTTTCCCTTCATTGCTTTCACATGCAGACTCGCATGACCCTAAAGCAATCTCCCTTCCTTCTTCCATACACACACTCCTACGATCCTTCAAAACACATAATATTGTCTATGAAAACATATTTCGAGTAGCTCGATGACTGAAGCAAAGAAAAATAACCAAGCTTCGCCGTGCACTCAGCTGCTCTGGTTTCTTTCCAGACAGCCCTTCCGGATCCCCACACGTTTCGAAAGAGAAAATATCGCACCGCAGGAGTAAATATGTCTGTACCATTGTTTCGAGATTATTTTCAATTTATTGTCATTTATCTCCAGCATATAGATTGTCCGTAAAAAAAAGTCAGAAATATTAATTAATGATCAAATGACGCACACAAATTATGATTTGTTTCTGTCATGGCGAAATTAAATTTTTCGAGATTTTTTTCTTTTTTTAATTTGTACAAGTTAATAATATATCTGTAATCGACATCGATTTATTAATGAGTCATGTCGATTAAGTCGTTAATGAGTAATTAATACATCGATATCATCAATGATACCTCCAGAACCTTTTATTATTTCCAACCGCAGATCTTTATCAAAATCCTATTATTCCCACTGCCGTCTACAGTTTTACTACATTTTTTCTATTATTGTTCACACTTTGAGCATTTGCGTTATTTGCCTATATCTTTAGGCTATTGGATTATAATATAAAAGGTTCTTTTACCATTCTAGATATTCCACAAGGAGCCAATTAAAGACTTACTTTCCCCTTTGGATTTTTGGCTTTTGTCGAGGATCAAAAGGGACTAAATGTTGGCTGCCTGTCTTTTCGCTCACTTGCGGAAAGCTTTGAGTTCCCAGTAGAGTAAATAAGGACGAAGAAGCCCCGGGCATGAGCGAGTAAGATACAATACGCCATTTCTGATCTAGAATCTGAGTCAAAAGAAATTCATTTCGAGATAGGGTAAAGCGATACAAAAACAAATTTCTAGCGTCTTTACATCGACTGTGGCCTGGCTGTATAGATAAAATTAAATTTCACGAAACTGTAGTCATATGGCTCGTCTGATTCTGATATACCCGGGGGCGACAATACTTCCAAAGAAAACTGTTTCGATCTTTGGTTTACTGACACGGTAGGAAACAGACATTTAGAATCACCTACCTGGCCGGCTGATGCGGAGGCCTGGGGGTGAGTTAGGGACCACCGCTTGTCTCTCGTCCCGTTTGACAGACCGAGTAATATCCCGAAATGAAGCGCTCTAGCTTACAATAATACTTGAGCAGAGAGACTTTCTAGATCAGTAGAGACGTCCCCACTTCTAAGCCTCTCATCTTGCCTTTTCATCTAAACCTTAATAAAGGCTAACTTTTTAATCAAAAGTTATCTCCTTTCTCTATATAACGTCACATTTTTGACACTTTCTTTTCTTTAAAATGCTATTCTTGACATCTGATTGATGCATATTAAGAAAAGTGAATATTACCACAAAAATCATAACATGGGACCGATATACGAAAAACCTTCCCGATCACTGGTGTTATTTTGAAGCGCGGCCATTTTTCTCCGATATAGTTTTCGGTTCCCAAGTCGATGGTTAACTTAACCCCGTTATTATCCCACACTGATCCAGCCCTCGTGAGAAATATGAACATGCCAAACGGCAGCTATGTGACTTTATCCAATTTACTCACATTTCTAGCGCACATTTGGAAAAATTTTATTTGTACGGGAGAACGAGGTAATCCAAGACTATTCCTGCACTGCCTAATATACACCACGTGTGAGTATCCGTTTAACTGACTGTGCTCCGAGGGGCCTAAACAATGGACTAGCTCGTTAAAACCAAGGGCATGGGTAGGGAACGAGGCCAAAATGAATGTCAGACGGTATATATAGTTTGATAAAATGGTTCAACTAATGCTAGTGGATTTTTTCCGCTGGTTGCTGAATATCACAATTTTCTCTCACTCTCTACCTATTTCCACGATTTTGCAGCTATTTCTATTATATTAGGAATTTTTTAAATGAAAATGAATAAATCTATCGATACTGAATAAGAGATAGAAGACTTAACACATAAAACAAAATCTGTTATATATACAGAGACAGTATCTTCGTACATGTACTGGAATCCGTTAACCAATATTTACTTAACGTTGGTATTTTTGGTACTTCATATATCGCTTTTAGCACCTTACGGATAAAAAATAGTAAAAAAATCGCAATGCTCTCTTAATATCTGGCATCCAAACATTTGGATTTCCCATTCAACAAGTGCGTCGAACACGGCAATGGGAGGTAAACGAAGAGAGTAGTATTTTTACTTCGCCTCTTCAATATGTTTACACGGTGATCCATGTCAAGTGCTCACTTGGTGAGGCCTCTCAAATATCTTAAACATACGTCGTGTAGACAACTCGCAATATTTCTAACAAATCCGTTGGAAAAACGATTATTCATTTAGACTTAAGCAGACGCGAGGAGGCGTTTGGAGAGTGATCCCATAGAATCTCAGCTGCGGTATATACGAAGCACAAGAAGCTGGGAAAAGGCAGTCTCGGCTCGCGGGTAGCAGCTTAACTGGGAGGGAATTTCGCATTGAAGTTTTCAATGAGAACTGGGCGGTGTTGAAATTGGCAATTAATTGAAGCAGTCATCATAGTGTATTACCGCTGTCACAGCTTTAGCCGACATACCTTCTCCCCGCGTGTGGCCATGTGCTGCTCCGATCAAAATGACAGCCGCGCAGCTGATTGGTCGGCTTTGCGCCACTGGGTGGATCCGACGTTCCATATAAGGGGAAGACTCATCACAACAAACCACTCATACAGTTCAACCAGTATACCGTCTGAATCGCAACTAGTTGGACTGTTTTCTCACCAAAGTTTATTATAGTAAGACGACAGACAACTCGGTGCAGATATTACGAGGAGGGGAACTTTAACTCGTGTATCTCAATAGACTCTCTCGGCTAAGTGATAGATTTGTGTACACAGCGTGTGTGTGTGTATATACATAACGGACATCTATGATATAGTATGCAACCAGGCAGCTTGCAGTCCAGATACTCAACCCAAGGAGTGACCGGCTTACCTTCAAGTATGTCCAGCGCCGGGTTGAGCATGGTACCGACGTTATTCGGCGACCAGAATCATTACTATCGACATGGCGGATATACCGGGATGCCCATGGGTGGGATGGCGATGTACGGACACGACCAATATTCGGCTGTCAACCGACCGTCACCTTACAGCCCGTACGCACCACCACACCACGCTCCCAAAGACATGGTCAAGCCTCCGTACAGCTACATCGCTCTGATTGCCATGGCGATTCAGAGCCAACCTGACAAGAAAGTGACACTAAATGGCATTTATTCGTTTATAATGGACCGATTTCCCTTCTACCGTGAAAATAAACAAGGCTGGCAAAACAGTATACGACACAACCTCTCGTTAAATGAATGCTTCATCAAGGTGGCCAGAGACGACAAAAAGCCAGGGAAAGGAAGCTACTGGACACTTGACCCTGACAGTTACAACATGTTTGACAACGGAAGTTACCTAAGGCGCAGACGCAGGTTCAAGAAGAAAGATGTGATGAAGGATAAAGAAGATAGAGAAAAACAAATAAAAGAGGAAAGTGAAGATATCGACCAGCCTCCGCCGCCCAGGGACATCCTCAAAGAGAATCAGGTCCATCATCAGCAACAACAACAACAACAGTTACATCGCCCTCAGATGTCCGGTGAGTCGCATAATCTGTCCGTGAAACATCCGGGCATTAGTCACTCCCATGCTCATCATTCTAATAATCTCCACGTATCGGACAATTCTTCGGACTCTCTCAAATCTGACCACCCGGTGGAGAATCACAGAAAAATTAACGGTACCTCTCCACCGCTGTCATCGCTGTCATCGACAAAGTTGGAACCTCTAGACTCCCCGCGGTCGGACTGCGGTCTTCAGCAGCACAGTCCCAACTCTCTGCCCATTCCACCTGACCCCCTGGAGACGGGTACGTCAAACTTTACCGTGGAGAACATCATAACGGCGTCGCATGCAACGACAACCTGTGATCTTAACAGCGGAACGAGCTCGTTTGTGGCGAGCAGGCCCCCACCTTTAGTATCTCCGACCCAAATGTTGACGTACAACCGCTCCCCGGATCTCTACCGAAACACACCTTGCTCGTCCATGCAAACCTCTACCACCTCTCCTTACAACTACCATTGCAGCGCTCAAGCCGTCTTTCCCGCGTCCGTGGGGGGAACCACGATGGGGTTGAATTCTTCGACGACGGGGGCAGAAGACTCGACTTCTCCCCACGCGACGTCGCTGTCGCAAACAAACGGACTTAATCACAGCATGTTCTCTATGTCGCAGTCTCAGCAATATTCCCGTGCAAATTCCTGGTACATGACGCCATCAGCTGATCTCAATTTAAACCATCATGGCAGCGATTTTAGCACAACGTCACATTTTTCCAATATGAGAGATCTGTACGACCCTCAAAGACTATTGTCCGCCCCTTCCCACGTTCACGGACAGTCAACCTCTCCGAGTTGTCAATTAGCGGCCTTTAGAGCGCCGTACAAAACAACAAGCCCGTATGCATACGATTGTGGAAAGTATTCATGTTGAACTAAGTTGTGACTGACAGAACATTTGGACTGATAGAAAAAATATACAAAAAACTGGCCCGGGAGTTGGACTGAAGTTTCTCCTGGCAGAAAGAAGACACCGAACACGTGCAAATTCGTGCACAATTACTCCAACATGCTAGACATGTGTAGGACAAATTTCCATTGGAATTAATATTAGTTTTTCGTCTGTGCCCCAAGTTCGCTCGCGATATGGTCGGTAGCGAATGAATGGAAAAGAACAAAACAACAGCATAAAAGACAGTTTAAATTTGCGGATAAACAAATATATATAGACTAAAATTTAGATCCACACAGCCTATGTGTGGTGAAGTGCAATTCGTTCAAGGATCGGAACTGCTCTGTTTTCATAAACCATTCTCCGTTGTGAAAGATTCATCGCCGGGGAAATTCCATGCAGTTAGGAAAATATTTTCAAAAATGTGGCTTGCAGACTTTATAATAATAACTTGTGTTGGCGGACAAAACAGTGAACTATAATGTGTATAATACTACATGTATGTTATGATATACCTACGAACCGAATTCAGGGATTCTACACTCAGCCGGTTTGTACGGTCTGTATTTGTGCCGGGAATTGCATGAGAATAATTTATAGGAACAATTCTACGTCATTCAGTTGTTATACGATCTTGCGAACTTTCGAAGTTCTTCCACCGGTCCACGTGTGGTCATTGGGTATTCTTTTATAGTTTGTAGAAATTTTATTTCGGAACTCTTTAATTCTTATTTAATTTCAAGTTCTCTGAGAAAAAAAATCTGTTGAGTATAGATCATTTCTGTTATTGCCATTTCTGTGAATTATTCTGACATTGAGATGGCCTGTCGACATGCATACCACATCTGTTCTGCTGAGAAAGCTAGAAACTTTATGACGGTTGATCCGGTGAACAAAGTATATAAAAACTTGACTGGTTCCCGCAAATGGAATTTCCAGTCCAGTTGACGAGAACTATGTGAAGTTCGTTAAAACGACAATAACGATGAAAAAGAAACGACAATAACTGAGAAACGCAGTGAGTGCTAATAGATTTTGTGCAAATAATTAATTCAACGTTTGTGTCTTTAAAGCTTTGTTCATTAGTGTAAAAATAGACAATGGGACTTAAGGGGGATAGTTTAAACTACTCATTTTTGTTTAAATAATTTTTATTTAATTTCGGACGCAAACACTGTGGAAAAGAGTTCGCATTTTGAGTGCTATTTAATGTTACTGAAAACAAAACATTTTCTTTTAAAAATATGTGTTCAGAAGATCTTTTTCTTGATTTAGATCTTTCCATTGAACTTGGAATCAGTTTTCTTTAAAAACTTCTTGAGTTGCTGTTTTAGACTGATGAAAAGATTACGGATCAATAGCAGGATTGTAGTTTGCTGGTCGTCTAGTCTTTTCTCGGTATAGAATTTGCCCCTTGGAGTAAATTATACTGTTGTTAACTTAGGTGATTATTTGATCCGTTAACAAACAACTAATAGGTTTATTACCTGTGTTGAAAATGACCGTAATCCTTCCGGATTAGTATAATTTATTGTTTGTCCTACATTGCTCAGTTGGAGAGGGTCGGTAATTCTACCGCCCAGGGGGCTAGTTTCATTTGCTGCTCAACAGATTTTATAATAGTAATAATACTAATCCGTAAGGCCGATCTTCTATGGGGTCAAAGATTTTGTTCCATTTTTGACCATTTGAGAATACTGAAATTGGATAAAATAGCTTTATTCACTTCCTGAACGTTGAACATTGGTATATGTACTGGATTATTAACAGGGTTTAATTTTCTTGTTAAATGGAATATTTTTTTCATTTAATTTCCCCATGATACTTTTTTTTGCACGGAAATTCGGTGCCATTGTAATCTACCGAAGTGACAGAATTTTCCAAATAACGCTATCTCTTCTCGAGATATATGTATTAAAATATGAACAAAATTGTCAGTGGCTCCCAAGTTATAGAGAGTCAATATGAAGACGTAAAAACCGGTATATGTTTGTATATTATTGAATCCTATTTTCCATCTGAGTTTTTACAAAGCTATTTGAACTGCCATAACAGCATCGTCTGGAAATGTTTCCAGAGGCTCTTGTCAGAGAACTAGAACATTTCAATTTGATTTTTTCCTGATATTGGTTTATTTTTAAATCTCAGCTCGAACAATTGTGTATATTCTGAGGTGTGCGGGTATATTGTATAAAACGGACAAATCAAACTCTCATCATTATTTGATTATTTGATTAAAAGTTAAATGATCTGAAACATGAAATATGCTATCTTTGTTTTATTTATGAAAGTTCTTCCTCGTTTCTTACCTCTCGTGTCGTTCTCAACGCTTTTTTTAAATATTTTTAATCTCAATAGAACTGGAGCGGTCTGAAGCCTATGTCTTTTGGATCAAACCAAATCCCATCGAATGTTAGTGTCTGTATGGGTTCTTTTAAATTGATAAGTCCGTTCAGCTTGTATATAGTTTGAAGCTATCACTTTCTTCCTTAATGTATTCGTTATAGACTGAAACAATAATATCGAGTTGACTTTATTTTATCAGTGGATTTGGGATTCCGTTTGACGGATAGTTTACAGTACTCCCGTCACGGATAGAGAACAAACTGCGAAAGGGAGAGTGTAGCGTGTTACGGTAGTTAGTTTCAATTAATGAAGTTCGGTGGTTCCCTCAACATTTGGTTCTAGTTGAGTTGCGAAGAGATAACAAGCAATGTACTAATTGAAGATTCCAATCCGAGGTGGTCCTCTTATGTAATACGGTCTTTTCACGCCGTTCGGGAAGGGTGAAATATACGATGCATGGTTTAGACCCAACATGTATACGAATACACATATCTTTACCGAATTAACCCTTCGAGCTTCGTTTATAAAAACGAGCCTCGAAGAATCTCTGAAGTTTGAAGCGGATGATATACGGCAATTTACCTTCTGACGAAATAAAAAAAAAATCTCGTTCGTATTTATACTTATACTATGAAAATATTTGAAATATATATATACTTCGAAAATCGAGCGAGCTAATGTCTAGATATACTGCGTCTTTCGTGCGTAGCGGAAGTGTTGGTAACACAGAGTGAAGGTGTTAAGCCGACAGAACCGCTGCAAATTTGATGGGGAGAAAGTCTGCAATTCTCATCAAATATCTTTCGCAGCTACCCCTGCCCCTCATCGATAAATTTCCCAGCAACACGCCACGGTTTGAAGGCGGTATAACCCGACACCCATTTTAAACTTAGAGGAAAGTTAAGGCTTATACCACTAACGCTTATAGCAGGTTTTACCATATGTTTCACGCTCAAAATATTGATAGCGATGTGCAACAGAGATTCCGTACACAAAATCACTGAGCGAAAAGAGTACAGTAATGTAAGGCTAAAAAAAAAGACTAATTCTTCAGGCTTCCCAATTAATCAGGTTTCTAAAAGCTTTAACCCTTCAACTTGCATCCGATTGATGATGAAATTCTGCTCCGGGCAAACCTCTACCGCCCGTACAAGACCGGGAAGTTAGACGGTCCAAACTGTATGGGGGATCGGTTTTATAAATGGGGAGTACTGGGCTATATTGTGAACGGAATAGTTTCCAACAAGATAAAATATTCCTTTTGCCCCCGAGGGCGTACTTCAAGATCAGAAAAGTGTCTTTTCGGTGTATGGAGACAGAGGTAGTACGCCAGAGTGGTTAAGGTCCACTTGAAAGAACAGTGTCCCGTGTTTTACAAGTCGTTCCTCTAGCACTACTCGATGTTTAGTGAAATATGTACTCGTGTTACGACGCTGTCAAACTCCATGAAGCCCGTAAAGAACAGAAGGCGGATAACTATAAATAAAAGCGATATGGACAGATCGTATAAACCACGTTCATAATTCTCCGTTATGTGGTTAAAAAGGCGCGCGACACGCTCCAATCCAATCATGTCTTCTGGCGCACGAAATAATTTAGACAAAACTCGACGTGCAAGACATTTTCTTTTGCTGTTGAACGGAGCGTAAAATGAGGAACTTGGGTTGACTCTTCGATACCTTTTGTTACCGCTGTTATTTTGTTCCAACCTCAAAAGAGCAAAAGATGTCGGATACACATCGTAATTATACAACGAGCGAAATTATGAGCAGATCAATTTTAATCAATTCCCTGATGCTAAAATATAGCTGAAGGCAAGGCGATTATATGCGCTGGGTCAAACTGCTATGAATCCAATATCAATCCCATCCTTAGATGTCCAGAAGAAAGAGAAGGCGCGAATAAAAAAAAAAATATCTTCACGTCTCAGTAACTTTGGTAAATATTTTTAAAGAAAATACTGGCATCCATTGACGGTGGGACTTCTCGCTGGTAACATGTTTTAATATGTATATGCTAGAGCCATGCAGAAAGACGGAGGCATGGTTGTGTTGGTTTTAAGGTATTTTTATTAGCCCAGAGTGTTGAATTCAAATAGGGGAAGATGGATAATGTCTTTTTAGCACTCGAAGTGTGTATATCAAGAGAGCTCAGCCGAAATAAGAAGGCTCTTAAATCGTTGGGCTCGAGGCGCGTGGCCGGGACACGATAAACCTCATCTGATAAACACGAACCCTTGGCGTATATACAAAGTAAGATTTCAAAATCAATAAACTACAAAAAATCCCACTTAGGATCTTAGATATAAACAAGATTAAATATCTCTTTATCGCCATGAATTTCAATTACGTCAGGGTGGTATATCTATTAGGTTTAAAAAAGCTTGAAACATTATGAAATATTCACGAATGATGTCAGGACATTTAAACACGCGACTTTCCGACACAGAAGACATTTCGGTAACTTTATTTCACAGGGCAAAATAAGATAAAATTAAAAATATTCACTTTTTTCTCTAATATATCGAAGGACTATAGGGCTTCCAACATGTAAAATTATACTGATTTTCCAGGTCAAATTCAGTCAAAATTGACTAAGTGATTTAAAGCATATAGAAAAAAAGAAGACAAATGCATGTTACATGATATAATTTATACTATATTAACCTGTAACACAAATCATTTACAGCCCAGATAAGTATGATTCGTTGCGAATTTTACAAATAAATTAAAAATTAAATTCACTCAGCATGATCTTATACAGAGATGCTCTTAATCTGATTGATGGACAATTTGCTCAAATATCTACAATATATATCTCTTTAATCTTTTTTCATATAATTCTATACATTATGTACATGTATCTCAAAACTTGTAATATATTTTTCCCCAACAGCTCCTTTTAAGTTCAATGCAGATGTGAAAAAAAAGTTGCCGAAATGTCGAGGGGCCGAAATGTCGCATGCCGAAATGTCGCGGTTTCCACACAATTATAGCGTTGATACGACTAAATTATGCACAGTAAGCCTCATTTTGAACCAAAATTTCGGTGCTTTTATTACCCTCGTACTGATACCGGCAAATATGCACTATGGAAAAATGCACTAAAAAGATGGACCCTAAATATTGTTCGAATTAACACGCTTATCGTGAATTCCGTTACTCTGATTATCAAATGGTAAAACTTTAATAGAGAAAGCGCAGTGTTTTTGCACGATGACAGACGGAACTGTAAAGCAGTCTATATAATCGCGTCGACATAACTTATAATCCCGTCATCATAAATATTATGTTTTCAGATATATGTTGGATAATATATCTGACAAACAAGTCACATTTTGGAAACGAATTCAATTGCTTATACTGGATGAACTAAAAATGTTGCCGCTGTTCATTTAGCCCACTGTAAACTATTTATAACAAAGTTTTACAAGAGATATAATTTCCTACTTTGCTGAAATTTCGTTCGGGTCAGTGTGTTCAAACGAAAGCTATAAAAGCTCTTAAACGGGTTTTCACAGCGTAGTTCGAGGTAAGCCGGAATAACAATACCGCTGCTGAACGAAACAGGTGATAGATAAAGGGTTGTCATTTTATTTCGAAGTTTTATTTCATCAAGAAAATTGAATCTTTGAGAGGGAAAGAAATAGTAATTTAACATGTATGTTCAGGTTAAGGGAGAACGTTAATAGTGGTATTTGTCTGCGCGCTGTCTTACAAACACGGCTCCTCGACCGTCTAGTGTTGGAAGACTCAGCAAGCGGAGATCAGAAGGCACAGAGCATGGTACCTTGCCGTACACCGACAAAACCGCCATAAAGACATCATGTTTGTCACTGTTTGCTGTTTTGTTCGATTCAACTAGCACGTGACCCCGGGGTTAATTGTGATGCTTCTGGTCTGAATGAGAAGTTTGTGAAGAGTGCTTGAAAAATTTGCGAGTATAAAAATCAAATAGATGGAACGATTGTAAAACGGTGTGCTCGAATTAATAAATTAAGGCTCTTTTATGATAACTCCATCGGCGGTACTACTATCGACTTAAAGCTGCACCTCTTTGGGACCTTTTCATCGGCAAAACGCGCCTACAGCCTTCGCCATATGTTAGTTATGTTGTAGTGGTTGAAAGCTGGTGTATACAGACCCCATCAGTACATACACACGCTTAATGTATTCGAAATAAGTGCTCTAAATGTTTGATCAGAAGGCGTATTTAATATTCTAGCAGAAAATTCTGTTTTCTTATAATAAATTTTATTAAATATTCTAAGGGTTTTAAATAAAGCGTAAATCGGCGCCCTGTTGAAACGATCCTCGTTGCGAATACATTTATGGTTTCATTCATATAATTTAGTGTACTAGATTTTCCCTGGCCAATCTTGAGTGAATATTCCCTCTAAGAAAATAAAGTTATAGGAACTGGAGCATCATGAATTTCCCTCTTTTTATATCGGGGTCGATTTGAGCCGAGTTGCAATAAATTATACGTACAAAAAATCTTGGGCAAATTCAAAATGGCGTCCCCGAATGATCCGCTAAAAATTGCGACAACTATAAAAAAATCGACACTGAGACCGTCGTGATATATATAGCTGAAAATTCGTTGAAAGCGAGATTAAAACCTATAGTTACTCATTCACTCTAAAACTTGCGTTTTAAATCCGTAACCCGATTTTATTACATTTCAAATGCCTGAAACTGTGTGTAAGAAATCTTGATTATTCTATGACTTTATAAGAAATTTTATAAATTGAAGAAGTGGTCATTTGAAGAAGTTTTAGCGAAGATTCGACCAACAATTTAGGTGCAGTTCAAGTGCGGAAATGAAATACTACGAACCGATAAGAAAGAAAGTTAGCGTAAAATATATTATCTTATTTGGTAAATTATCAGGAACTTTACGCCTTTAATAACATCTTAATGAAGTATATTGGAGCGACATGGTCCACTTATAGATGTGAAAACAGCGCCCTCTCTTATATGTGATCGTATGTCATCGACCGGAACCAAAAATTTACACCAAAATATTGTTGTGTCAATTTTGGTCCAAAGACGGTTTTGATTCTGGACTGGTGTCGTATCAAACAATAAAACTGTACTGAAGGTTGTCTTGCGCTCACAATGATGAGCAATGCATGAGATAGTTTAGAAAGAAATACTTTGTCGCACTGAATCGTGATGCAGTGAATAAAATCACGTTAAATTCGAACATTTTGGAATTCGAAGACAAAGATTATTGTTGATTAAAAAGCCTCGTTTATATACTAATGAGAATTGAAGCAAGTACAAGCTAAAAAACAATATAGAAGAAAATTAAGCTATGGATTCCATCCCAAACACCAGGACTACAAAATGTTCAAAACTGATGCGCTGTTCTGCTGCACCACAAACCATTGCAAAATTAAATAACTTCGACTAAATTATCTCATTTAACAATTGCTGCATGGTTGACGCAAAACTATCGACCAGAGTTTTTAAAACGCAAAGCGTCGTATTTTTTTTTTGTATTTTTTTTGTTATTCATTTATTTATTTTTTTCTTCATATTCTGCATTCGCTTCGGTTATTCTCCATTTTAGGTTAACCTTTTCGCCCATAAATGTTTTATATTTTTAGCAGAGAGCAAAAGCGACACCGAGTCTGGGTCAACCAGTACCCGTCCGCCACTGTGAAAGGAAGTTCAACTCCGTCGTTTTCTCACACCCATATATTGTTCACATCGTCTCGCGAGGGAACTATATATTCAACATAGAAATCTGGTTTAAAGCATTTTCGAATTTTTGAAAACTCGTGTTTCTTTTCAATTAAATTCTATAAAACGAGAAACACTGATAATGAGGTTGTCAAATCTAAAATATGAATTAGATTTTTTTCTTCTAAAAATACCCAGCATATTTGTAAAATTATTAGGGAATTACACCATTCTATAAAACAAAAATGGGCTTCTACACAAAAAAAAATATGTTATAATCTATAATCCTGTTTTATTCAGCGCTTGTGGAATATCTTATGATCTATCTGTAACATGTTTAAATACAATAGGAAAGAAAATACAAAGCGCGCTCGCTTTCAATTGCTTTTCTTATTTTTCCCATCTTAACAAGATCCAGATATTTTATTATTTTTCCAGTTCGGGTTACAATCGTACAATTTTCTATCATGGTTCTGATCTCTCTATATTCCACTTAGACTACATAATCCATTTAAAGTCAACATGAAACTAAACCGGAATTATTTCAAGGAAAACCAGGTAAACAAAAGAAATTGAAAAGCAAACTGTTTTAATATCTTAGAAAATCTGTCTCATTATTTCCGTGAGTGGACTCTACTAGAAATAATTTGGCTAATGAATTGCTCATTGCGCGGTGTACGAGTAGCCTCTTAAGTTAACTGGACGATAAGCCAAGGCAGAGCCGCAGCTTTCCTCCCCTCTCACTCGCTTCTCGTCCGACACAATCGCCGTTAAGGCTATATCGATTGGGCGTGAAAGCATTCGCTGAGAAAATATGATATAATTATTACCATTGATTGGCTGGTTTAAGCGCCAGCTTTTACCCCTTTAACGGCTGCTCATTGAGTTGCATTAGCCTCGATGGACGGCGACGGAAAAAAACACTGTCAGAAAAGAGGGGTGTTTTCTCTGGTTTTATCCGACAACGTTTCTCTTCAAAACAACACCAGCTATTGTCGTTTAATGCTATAATGTGATGATAGCTATGCTATAAAGATATCACACAATTATATTAGTACTAGTCAGAAAATGATTGGCTCTAAGTTGTAAAATATCAATGCAAGCTTATTAATATGAGGAGCTCAGTAAAATTAACACAGTTTGCCTCCAGAATCTGTTTTTCAATCAACTGTTTCTCCACTTGATGATTGTAACAGAATTGTTTTCGAGCCGTCGAAGGTTTTCAATTGTGTTCGGAAGACATTCCAGAAAAGGTGGGGATCGAAAACGACGACAGATAACAGCGGAACAAACGTTAAACTGATATTATCCCAACCCATGCAAAGTCTCTGATCTGGCCTTTAGAGCATCTATATGTTAAGGAAATACTGGGATAGTTTGATCGAGGAAAAAAAGGGGAAATACTGGGTGAAATTACTTGTGTGTATGGCATTGGATTGTATGCCCTTGGGAGAATAGGTGAGTGAGTGAGTAGTAGGTTTTAACGTCGTTTTCAACCTTGTTTCTGTCATATCACGACGGTGCTTACATGTGCCAGAACACGAGAGTGCTCACAGTTCCTATTACCCTGGACACTGATCAACCCAGTCAGTACAGCACCCGGTCACCCATCCAAGTATTGACCGAGCTTAACGTTGCTTAACTCCGGTGATTGGGAGAATATGTACAGTCAAGGGCAAGATTGGGATATTTGATTGAGAAAAATAAGGGGAAATACTGGGTGAAATTACTGTATCCATGTATATGGAAATAATGTAGATGATATTGGGTGAATATCAAAAAAGAGGAGAGATGTTTATGTTCATGGTATAGTGATACAGACTGAAATATAAGAATATTGGATGGACAGTCAAACAGGGAAGTATACTGAGACATGTGATTAAGCAAAATGAGGGAAATACTGGGCGCGTTTCCTGGCGTTTATATAAATACCCACAGATCGGATAATGTGTATTTTGGGTATGCAGGCCAAAGTATAGGGGAAATACTGGAACGTGTGATTGGGGAAAATAGGGGAAATGTTGATTTTATTGACAAGACATGGAGCAGAAATGATATTATGATAGCATCTTCGCACATATACCCAAGAAAACACTACACTCGTTACCGGAACGTTTAGTGTAGTATTTAACTTGATATGTGAATGTGAGTGGATGACTATATAAGATTGGAAATACTGTGGTACAGTGGATATGTGATTAAGAGAAATAGGGGATACTGATTTTGCTGAGGCTTGAATGACATTGATACAGAGTTGATGATATTTGCTGGGGACCGTATGCATTATCACAAGTGGCTATGTCATTGCTGCAAGAGAGCATAAATCTAGGGGATTGTGGGGGAATGGGTTGCACGGCATGCTCTGTATGACCAGTCTCTATCGTACCACGATGGAGTGCCCAAGCAAAACCAAATCAAACCAGGTGTGACCTGGGACTGGTATACTCTATCCCTGGTGTGACTCCGGCCAGTAAGGGGGGGTTCTGGGTTCGGTCGAAACTCTCTGTTGGAAAAAAATATAATTTTGTATCATACAAATGCCCTTTTCAGACTGAATCGAACCTCCTGTTTGCCCCTTTTCTCATACAGCGAAACCCTCTGATGTGTCCTTTTGAAGTGAAGGCGAACCACCTATTCAGCAATCCTGGCTACGGCCCTGTGACTGAACCACCCCTTCAGCAATCCTGGCTACGGCCCTGTGATTGAACCATCCCTTCAGCAATCCTGGCTACGGCCCTGTGACTGAACCGATTCGATCAGTGCTAAGCAAAACGATAGAATATGTGTATACTTATATCTTCACCACACCAAGCCAAGTGGGAACATAGAAATTGACTTGGTGTGATGAAGATGACAAGTACTCGACCTGGTCGGCCAGCTTATGCTGTGATCTACCATAACTTCTGCACAGGAGAAAAGAAATGTGATCTTGTGGCAGTATTTCAACTCCAGTCGGATCAGATTTAAGCCTACCATTCAAACAACACTTGGTAAATGTCAATAGTTCCTGAGCCTTAAACCGCGGTAGAAAGGCGTTTAACCAGAAATTATTTGCGCCTTCTCCGCCCCAGACTTTATCGGACAGAACGTGGAGAGAGGACTCAGCAGCCCGAACAAAAGAGGTCCAAATATTGTTCTTAATGTATGCGACTACACGGCGAACTTGCGTGTAGTCCCGCTATGTACACGACTTGCCGAGAAGACCAGGTAGAACGAGGTGCGAAAAGTAAAATAAACTCCTTCGGAGGTTATTGCAATCGCGCGTGCTGAATCAATGGCTTATAGATCAATTAGTCATAGCGGCCATTGGATACCTCCAAATTTGTAACGATCTGGTGTTAAACTACACCTCCTTGATGATGAGCCAGGCCGCGCTGCTCGGTCCCCGCGGCGATGTGCGTCAGTTTATATGCCTCACCGTTCAGGAGGGCCCAGGGTCGAGGTTCATAAGAAACAGCCTGACCTCGACACTTTTGTATACCGCACACAAAAAACGACCTGTAATGAAAAAAAGTATCTGTATAGATCTTGTAACTGATACATCGTAGAGAAAAGAGATTTCTCCATAGCGCAACGGCATTGTTAACGGACAAACGGGGATAGGATGTCTGCATGTGGCCCCCGCATATATCATATCCCTTACGTTGTATATTGAAATCATCTAGTTTTGAGTAGTTCCGCCAAATGATATCTAGCGATATCTTCTCACACAAAATAATCTTAAAGTGATCGTAAACCCTCAAGTAAAGTTTCCATCAAATGAAAGAGCATTGCAAATAGTGTGGGAAAATATTTGTTGTAATTCTTTACGATTTTATTACACAGAGTAAACTGCAAATAAAGCATGGTATTCTATGGTGGTCTGTTGCAATCATATTTAGGTTCAGTGACGTCACACTGCCTTAATACATATATTTCAAACTTTGTATGCACTTTCCAATGCTTGATTCAAACTTAAGGTGTTTATACTTTGAGTTTCGACACAGACTCACTGTTCCAATGTGCATGTTTCACAAAAAATTTGTGAGATGGTAACTCATAAGTGTTAAGTCAATTTGAATCTTCCATTTAACTTCCCCGATTTTGGTGAAACATGCAAATTGGAACAGTGAGTCTGTGTCGAAACTCAAAGTATACACAGCATTGGAAAGTGCATACAAGTAGTAGGGAGACGGGACGAAGGCCATTATTTTGCCGGGGGAGAGTGAGTGAGTGAGTGAATAGGGTTTAACGTCGCTTTCAACATTTTTTCAGCTATATCACGACGGGGAAGGGAAGGGAGGGGAGGGGGAGGGGAAGGGGAACTTGCCGGGGGAGATAACTCTTTTGTGCAGGTCACGTGGAGGGGGCGCCACCAGCTCAAGAGACCAAAAACTACCTCCAGCACAGAAGAGTTCCAATCTAGGGGGAGGTAACTCTGGGTGACTATAGTTCCGGCAAAGGGCCCCTGGGCATGTATTCTTCCGCGGTATTAGTCCCCAGACTTGAAATACGCTGCACGGTCCGATTGGGTCGAGTGAGGTATCAAAGTGAAGCATTCGTGAAGGGCATCCAGTCATGGGTGGGTGCATGTAAAATTAGGATTTTTTCCCGAAACTATAAAAAGCGGAACACGGACTTTACCCCTAAAATAGGGGAAAACCCTATCAACCCTAGTCAAAAGGGCTAATATCGGTCCCCGGGCTTATCGGGGCCTGCCTATCAAGTCAATGGGGTGGGTGCATGTAAAATTAGGATTTTTTCCCGAAACTATAAAAAGCGGAATACGGACTTTACCCCTAAAATAGGGGAAAACCGCTATCAACCCTAGCCAAAAGGGCTAATATCGGTCCCCGGGCTTATTGGGACCTGCCTATCAAGTCAATGGGGTGGGTGCATGTAAAATTAGGATTTTTTCCCGAAACTATAAAAAACGGAATACGGATTTGAAGGAAACTACAGATAGCCCTACAGGCACATCTTATTTAGATCTCTACCTCTATAAAAATGAAGCGGGCATTCTCTCTCGTCGACTTTATGACAAAAGAGATGATTACAATTTCGACATCGTAAACTATCCCTTTCTGGATAGTAATATTTCAGTTGGACCTGCATATGGCGTATACATATCTCGCTTAGTAGCATTTGCTAGATCCTGTGTTAAATGTGATGATTTTAATCAACGTCACAAAACATTGTTGCAGAAACTTATAAAACAGGGCTATTCCACCAAGCGCCTCCACTCAAAGTTTCTCAAATTTGGCGATACATATCGCATGCTGATAGCAAAATACGAACGTAGCGTGCAAGATCTATGGCGCTACGTTTCGTAACTTGTGTCTAATTCCGCTTAACCCGGGGCTAGGGGCCGTATGAACCCATGTACTTCAAGATCCTCATGGTACTCATATGAACAGTCACAATCAAAGCGTGGCTGAGGTACATCATTTTTAGATGACGACTCTATAACGAATATTATGGATTAAGAATACTGATCAGCGATACGGATTTGATATTTTGGAACATCATGATGTCTTGCCGGCATCATTGAAAATTGTTGACCGCTTCTCTCTTGCAGGAAACAAGCCTATGTTTATGTATACTTTGTCTTTTTGAATTTGGTGCTAATACTGTTATATGGAAATGGAATAGGTCTTTGGATTATGGACGCGGATATTCTCTAATGGACGACGGCTGGATTATGAATGACGGACTAGACGCTTGTAATTTACCCCTACAATAGGGAAAAACCGCTATCAACTCTAGCCAAAAGGGCTAATATCGGTCCCCGGGCTTATCGGGGCCTGCCTATCAAGTCAATGGGGTGGGTGCATGTAAAATTAGGATTTGTTCCCGAAACTATAAAAAGCGGAACACGGAATTTACCCCTAAAATAGGGGAAAACCCCTATCAACTCTAGCCAAAAGGGCTAATATCGGTCCCGGGTTTATCGGGGCCTGCCTATCAAGTCAATGGGGTGGGTGCATGTAAAATTAGGATTTGTTCCCGAAACTATAAAAAGCGGAACACGGACTTTACCCCTACAATAGGGGGAAACCCCCCTATCAACTCTAGCCAAAAGGGCTAATATCGGTCCCCGGGCTTATCGGGGCCTGCTTATCAAAGTCAATGGGGTGGGTGCATGTAAAATTAGGATTTTTTCCCGAAACTATAAAAAGCGGAACACGGACTTTACCCCTAAAATAGAGGAAACCCCCTATCACCTCTAGCCAAAAGGGCTAATATCGGTCCCCGGGCTCATCGGGGCCTGCTTATCAAGTCAATGGGGTAGGTGCATGTAAAATTAGGATTTGTTCCCGAAACTATAAAAAGCGGTACACGGACTTTAACCCTACAATAGGGGAAAACCCCTATCACCTCTAGCCAAAAGGGCTAATATCGGTCCCCGGGCTTATCGGGGCCTGCCTATCAAGTCAATGGGGTGGGTGCATGTAAAATTAGGATTTTTTTCCGAAAATATAAAAAGCGGAACTCGGACTTTACCCCTACAATAGGGGTCTGTATTATACAATATAAGGGAAAATGCCTGTATGGGGTATGGGATGGTCATTTCTTTTTTTCGTGGACTTTACTATGGGTTGTGGGGTCTCGTTTTTCTCGTCTCACCAAGAAAAACACGATGGGAGGGGTCCCGGAGCGAAGCGGTGAAATTTTTGGAAAAAGTCACCGAGGTCTGTATATAGGCCTATAGGCTGGCTATATGAGAGTATAGGTTCAACCTGGGAAATTCACACACGTTCATTGTGATATGGGTTATTTGGTCTTGTTTTTCACGTCTCGTCATTTAGAACACGATGGGAAGGGTTTCGAAGCGAAACGATGAAATTTTTGGAAAAAGTTCACCGAGGCCTGGGTAAGCCCATAGGCATATACTGCATGGCTATGGGGTATAGGCCCATACGGGGTGGACGTTTTGGGGTCTAGGTGAGCCCCTAATGATCCTATGGTGTCGTATGAGGTCTTATTTTGAAGCTCTCGTGGAGGAGCATCCGACTGGACTAATAGTTCGTCCGTTTTCAATATTCTGCGCATGCGCAGTCTGGCCCATAGTATAGAAAGCAGGCATTTTGGGGTATGTGGGTGTGTGTTTGGGGTAGAGATGGACCGCTATGGGTCCGAATGGGTCGTGGAAGGTGTCAAAGTGAAGCTTGTGTGGGGTAGAGTCAGAATGGCGTGTTTTAAATGCAAGTCGCGTCAATCTGCGCATGCGCAGTTGGTTGTAGTAAGTAAAGTGGCCATTTTGGGGCAGTGCGGGAAGGTATTTGGTGTCGAGATGGACCATCCCTGGTCCGAATGCGTCCTGGGAGGTGCCATGTTGTAGCTCTCGGGGTGTACAGCCCCATTTGCGGGATGTTCCCGTTATCTGTGACGTCATCGGTGACGTCATCAGTACGAGTAGTAGCGACAGTGGGCATTTTAGGAAAGTGCAGGAAGGTATTTGGGGTAGAGATGGACCCTCCTTGGTCCGAATGTGTCGTGTGGGGTGTCATTTTGTAGCTCTCGGGGTGTAGACCCCGATTTGAGGAATGTTCACAGCATCTTTGACGTCATCGGTGACGTCATCAGTACGAGTAGTAGCGAAAGTGGGAATTTTGGGGCAGTGAAGGAAGGTATTTGGTGTAGAGATGGATCATCCTTGGTTCGAATGCGTCCTGTGGGGTGTCATTGTCCTGTATTGTACCATATTTGTCCTGTATTATACAATATATGTTCTGTATTATACCAAACCTGTGCTGTATTATACAGTATCTGTCCTGTATTATACCAAATCTGTGCTGTATTATACCACATGTTTCCTGTATTGTACCATATATGTCCTGTATTATACATTATATGTTCTGTATTATTCGGACCCATAGCGGTCCATCCCTACCCCAAACACACACCCACATACCCCCCAAAATGCCTGCTTTCTATACTATGGGCCAGACTGCGCATGCGCAGAATATTGAAAACGGACGAACTATTAGTCCAGTCGGATGCTCCTCCACGAGAGCTTCAAAATAAGACCTCATACAACACCATAGGATCAATAGGGGCTCACCTAGACCCCAAAACATCCACCCCGTATGGGCCTATACCCCATAGCCATGCAGTATATGCCTATGGGCTTACCCAGGCCTCGGTGAACTTTTTCCAAAAATTTCATCGTTTCGCTTCGAAACCCTTCCCATCGTGTTCTAAATGACGAGACGTGAAAAACAAGACCAAACAACCCATATCACAATGAACGTGTGTGAATTTCCCAGGTTGAACCTATACTCCCATATAGCCAGCCTATAGGCCTATATACAGACCTCGGTGACTTTTTTCAAAAATTTCACCGCTTCGCTCCGGGACCCCTCCCATCGTGTTTTTCTTGGTGAGACGAGAAAAACGAGACCCCACAACCCATAGTTAAGCCCACGAAAAAAAAATGACCATTATATTGTATAATACAGACCCCTATTATAGGGGTAAAGTCCGAGTTCCGCTTTTTATATTTTCGGAAAAAAATCCTAATTTTACACGCTCCCACCCCATTGACTTGATAGGCAGGCCCCGATAAGCCCGGGGACCGATATTAGCCCTTTTGGCTAGAGGTGATAGGGGTTTCCCCCTATTGTAGGGGTAAAGTCCGTGTTCCACTTCTTATAGTTTCGGGAACAAATCCTAATTTTACATGCACCCACCCCATTGACTTGATAAGCAGGCCCCGATAAGCCCGGGGACCGATATTAACCCTTTTGGCTAGAGGTGATAGGGGTTTTCCCCTATTGTAGGGGTAAAGTCCGTGTTCCGCTTTTTATAGTTTCGGGAACAAATCCTAACTTTACATGCACCCACCCCATTGACTTGATAAGCAGGCCCCGATGAGCCCGGGGACCGATATTAGCCCTTTTGACTAGAGGTGATAGGGGTTTTCCTCTATTTTAGGGGTAAAGTCCGTGTTCCGCTTTTTATAGTTTCGGAAACAAATCCTAATTTTACATGCACCCACCCCATTGACTTGATAGGCAGGCCCCGATAAGCCCGGGGACCGATATTAGCCCTTTTGGCTAGAGGTTGATAGGGGTTTTCCTCCTATTTTAGGGGTAAAGTCCGTGTTCCGCTTTTTATAGTTTCGGGAACAAATCCTAATTTTACATGCACCCACCCCATTGACTTGATAGGCAGGCCCCGATAAGCCCGGGGACCGATATTAGCCCTTTTGGCTAGAGTTGATAGGGGTTTTCCCCTATTTTAGGGGTAAAGTCCGTGTTCCGCTTTTTATAGTTTCGGGAAAAAATCCTAATTTTACATGCACCCACCCCATTGACTTGATAGGCAGGCTCCCATAAGCCCGGGGACCGATATTAGCCCTTTTGGCTAGGGTTGATAGGGGTTTCCCCCTATTTTAGGGGTAAAGTCCGTGTTCCGCTTTTTATAGTTTCGGGAAAAAATCCTAATTTTACATGCACCCACCCATGACTGGATGCCCCTTCACGAATGCTTCACTTTAATACCTCACTCGACCCAATCGGACCGTGCAGCGTATTTCAAGTCTGGGGACTACTCTGGCTTCTCCGCGGAAGCTTTTTCCCGCGACCGCATCACCGCCAGACCGCATCACCGCGGAAGAATACATGCCCAGGGGGCCTTTGCCGGAACTATAGTCACCCAGAGTTACCTCCCCCTAGATTGGAACTCTTCTGTGCTGGAGGTAGTTTTTGGTTTCTTGAGCTGGTGGCGCCCCCTCCACGTGACCTCCACAAAAGAGTTATCTCCCCCGGCAAAATAATGGCCTTCGTCCCGTCTCCCTACTACTCATACACAGTTTGAAATATCAGTGTGACGTCACTGGACCTAAATATGATTGCAACAGACCATTTGCAGTTTACTCTATGTAATAAAATTGTAAAAAATTACAATAAATATTTTCCGACACTGTTCGCAATGATCTTTCATTTGATGGAAACTATACTTGAGGGTTTACGATCAACGTCTTTTTTTATCATGCCTTCGTTCGTTCCTGTGAAAGTAACAGGAACGGGTGGCGAACGAATACACGAAAATTTGCCTACGGTAATCCCTGTAATAATTCAATCCCAGAAAGTGAAATTTCCAACCATAAAATCTGGCGGTGATCAAATTTATTAGAACAGACCATTGGATTTTATCCCCCAAATCGGGAGTGATTGAATTTTAATAGATGGATTGAAATATTAGAAGGACTAGCAAATACCGGCGGAAAAATTATCATTGAAGAAATAACGCACTTCATTATTTTATTAATTAGTTTACTGTAAATGGCAGGAAATCAATATTGATGAATTTTAAACGGCGTGGACGGAAAGAGTTAATAGTAGCGGTTGGTGTGTAATCAAGAAGACAATGGAATACACGGGCGTTGCTTTATTTATGTACAGTGAAGAATATTAAGTAACACCAGAGCTGTGTTGTACATTATCTCCCGTAAGGAATTCGCAAAGGAAATTGCTGTAAAAATAGGCATATGACATTAACATAATTTACCTATTGAAGTATGAGTCAGAAATCATGAGGTTGTGACACCAAGGAAAACATGAGATTGATCTATTCAAAACCCCTCGGCTTTTCCCAAGTGATTAAGACCCATGTGTAGTGTGAATTGGGGAAGAGATAGTTCTATGTGGGATGATTAAGATATACCGGTAGTTGGTTACATTCAGGCATACAGGACAGAAATAGAAAAATTATATATCTGTAAAAGGGCATAACTCTGTAAAATATGGGTCGAGGGGAGCCACTTTCGATAGGTGTCTGACTTAGCACTCTGTAACATAAGAACCGAGACGAATAAGCTGTACCGAACACGGATCTGCAGATATAACTGGTACATTCAGCTACAGAAAACAAAATCGGAGATTATTACATCTAACCCCATGCTTTATATAAATCCACATCAAGGTGCGAAACGCACTTTGGGTGAATCGAGAAATAAACGGTTTACCGCCAAAAAAAATACATCAGCATATTCTACAAGTATCACTTTATATATTCCCGTCGTCAAATTAGTAAATTTGTGCAAATTTTTACCTTTGCCGGGCGATTCAAAATCCAACGTAACTGTCCATCCATCTAGGAACAGTGGGGTTATGGCGGGCTTCGTTCTCAATTCTGATTGGTCAGTCGCGACACGCCTCCGGCAAGAGAGATCACGCACTGATCAGCTGTCGCGACTGACCAATCAGAATTTTCTGGTAGGCCCAAGGCTATAATGTGGTAAGTTTCAGCCGATTAGCTCAAGGGGTAAGAAAAATAATTAGAGGGGCCATTTCGGCCCCCCCCCCCCCCCCGCTCCCCCCTCCCCCAGGCCTGGACAGGTCCCCAAAAGCCCAAGCCAGATAGGGTTAATTCCTGTTCACCTGGGGAAGCATTGCAACATTATATCGGAAAGCATCTTTCAACGTTACAACAAAGACAGCAGCCCAAATTCGAAATGGCAAACTGAAGTGAGAACCGGAGTACAGAAGCTCTTGAATGTCGAGACACAGAGGTTCTTGTATCTCGGAATGCAGCATCTGCACAAGTCCAGGTAAATCCTAAATCCTCGCAGAGGATGTACCTGGACAGTTTTGGTGATTCGAATGAGTTCTTGAGTCGATGCCTCTATTATACAATCTCGTGCATTTCATTCCCCGCCCTTGTTTTGAATTAGCATGTCGGTATCCCCAGCCTGCGGTTTTTGCTTTGACTTCCGATGTCGATTTCCGCTTGACATCAAAGCAGTTTGGCCCACGATGAAATTGAAACCTGTCACATCTCATACCTCGCAGCGGATTGGCCTAATCAACCAGCTTAGCGCGTTCACTGATTGGGTTGATTCAGGGGAAACCCCTTCATCTATTTATATCCAGAACTCGTATGGGTAACTAATCAAGCCAGTGTATCGATCCCAATAGATCGATCGATACACTGGCTCGCGAGGATGGGAATGCAGAGGCTCTAGAGACTTCATCTTCACAAGACCAGGTAAATCCTAAATCCTCGCAGATGATTCACATGGACATTTTTGATGACTCGATTGAGTTCTCGAGTCGATGTCTCCATAATAAAATTTCGTGCATTTCATCTCCCGCGCTTGTTTTGAATTAGCACAAGCCTGCGGTTTTTGTTTTGACTTCCGATGTCGATTTCAGCCTGACATCAAAGCAGTTTGGCCCGTGACGAAATTCAAATCTCTCACATCTCATACTTCGCAGCGGATTGAAGTAGCCAGCTAGCTTAGCGCGTTCATTGATTGGTTTGATTTAGAGGAAACCCCTTGATGTATTTATATTCAGAACTGGCATGGGTAACTTGGGATTGATAAGTCCCCGTATGAGATTCAGAATGCAGATGACCTGTAGACCCGGGATGCATAAGCTGTAGAAACTCAGGATTCGGTAGCTCTTCAGATTTGGGCTGCGGAAGCTTCAGTAACTCGTAATGCATAAATTCTTGAGATTCCGGAGGCGAAAGAGACGAAAGGTTTTATTTGGGTGGGGTGGGTGTAGGCAAATCAGACGATACACCGGAATAATTGCTGCAAAGGGAAAATAATCGAGAAATTTACCTGATTCATTCAGAAAAGCTGGAGCACACTGTCCGATTATATTTGAATAGCATTTGATCGATGAACTCAAAACAGCCTGCACCCCTGTATCATCATCCTCGCGAGTCATTGTATCGATGGATCAGCGAGGATTTAGGATTTACCTTGACTTGTGAAGATGCTGTATCATATAGCGACACGTCCTTTTATACTCTTTGAAATTAAAGTATCATTTCATTCGCATCTAGTTTAGACAATATTCACATTTTGCAAAAAACGAACATTTACTTGTATCATGGAATTTGGACTGACAGTCCAAAATCGATGCGTGTACTCAGTGTCAAACACGCTTGAGAGGAACTCTTACGTTGGCATTAAGACTGAATAAGTTTGCGTAACGTGTCAGAATCTTAATCCGCAGAACTTGGAGCGAGGTATATAACCTCGTATGTTTCTGGTTTGTGGACTAAATATTCGGTACTCCAAGAAACTGTTTCACTTTCATCGACTATGAAGGTGATTGGAAACTTGTTTCTGCTGTGTTGCATAAGTTAAATATGCTCGGCCATGCTCTGCTATATAGGTACCGGTATATATGTTTTACAGCGTAAGGAAAGCCAGGTCCTCAGAGGCCTGAGAGATTCCGGGTCATCGCAGCCCACTTTCACTTCGCCTGGGGCTATAGTTGAAACTTGCATCAATTGCATAATGTCAATGTCAAACTTTGCCCGAAAAGGTAAACACTATGCGGTTAGCCGCTCTGATATTGAATTGCATTGATGCCACCCTTTCGAATTTTAAAACGATTTTTCGAATGCTTTTCATTTTTTTCTTTCAAAAGCTGCTATACATATGACATTATGACATTATGTAGTTTCACGTGGGTTGAGGCAAAACAAATCCGAAAAAGGCCCGGTAAACATAGAAAATGCAACTTTCAGAGGATCCAACATGGTCGCCATTTTGAATTTACTCCTGATCCTCCTCACCCGGGATTTACACAAATGCGTTTAAAATGAGCCTAAAAAGATAGGCTATCATCTTAGATTGCTAAGGGCATTTCACGTTTCACTAAACACTACCTTTAGATTGTCGCTGTGATTCGGCATGTATTTCACACGGCGCCATCTATCTAGAGGGAGATAATCCAGTTCGAAAGTTGTTCCCAAAGCATGAGGTCAAATGTCGGCCCCATTTAAACGAGCCAATGAAATTATCTGTATTCAAATATTACTCAGACATGCAGACGTGTCAGTTTCACGAGGCGCAAGACGGGGGGGAGTCTTCGCGAGACCAAAACGAAGTTGTGCGAATTAGCTATTTTATTTCTCACTCTAGTGGAGCATGCTTCTTTGTTTATCTTAAAGGGAACGTAAACTCTGGTGAAACTTGCATGGCCAGTTAAAGCTTTTTCCTCATAGAATCCAAATCGTTTATCAGATATTTTTTTACAATTTTTTCAAAGCAGTACTAAACGTCTTAACTTCGTTACACTGGACGAACATAGAGGCCTCCATGTTCGAAGAATCGTGACGTCAGTGGACACTAGTTCTTCTGCCTCTGGAGGTAAAAACGCGTCAATTTGCAGAGGTGCAGTATTCGAGACTGTAGCTTACAAACATGAACGAGGATGACAGTGCGACGTGTCGGGATTACCTGGTACATTGTGACAGCCAAATGCAGAGCAGCCCGGCATCGTAGAATATCTGTTAGAATCAGGCTGTATTCTACATCAAAGCTAATCGATAGCATTGCCTCTGTTAGTCAGGGAACGGATGAGTGCATGAAAACGACCATATTCGGCCATGTTATCTCGACACAGAGAATGTCCGATGACGTAGGAGATTATCGGCACAACTGAATTTTACGCTTTCCCATTGGATAAAAATCCTGCCCAAAACAAACATGGCGGCGCTCCCAAGAAATTCCAAATCACGGTATTTTCTATGTTTGCGTCTGTCTCATTCATTGGAAAAAAATGAGAAAAAATATTTGTCACGATTTTTTAAATCTATCGGGATTGTTGTATAATTCCCGCGGTGTTTTACCGCAGAGTTTACGTTCCCTTTAAGGAAAATCATATTACAAACGGCCTAACATATTTGAAAACAAAATAAAATCGGCGGCAGACCACAGGAAAATGATATGCTTTTTATTTTGTGATGGGGGCACTTCGAGGCCCACCATGGGATCATTTCAATCGATCGCTTTCTGGAGGTGTGTCTTCGTTGTATGAATGTGATTGCACCGATGTCAGATATAACGGGACCAGTCGGATGTGACCATTTGGAAAACGCCCTATTACACTCAGATAGCACCCGTTACCGCATGGCTACGTGCAGAAGTTTCTACGTATGATCGTGCCATGCGTTCGGATGATGATAGGCTATAAGCTCCTGTCGTTCCGAAGTTATGGTTAAATGTTTCGTAGGGGGGTAGGGTTTAAAATCACCCAATACACCAAGCCACTTGAAGAGTATTGCGGTATTGCATTTCAGATCTCAAATGCTCTGCGAAAAGTCGTCAATTCGAAACTACGCGGTCACGTGACCCTAAATGTTCCGGAAACAATGCTTGTCAAAACATCGATAATGAAATATCTTACTCTCGTATATGCGACGAGAGACTGTCAAATTATCTTCAAATATCGCCGATGTAGTCAGATTAATGGATTTATTTGGGCTCAATGTAGCAAAAAGAAAATAGAGATCTTTGATATATCAAGTTAAATGCATAATGCCTACATATACGCGCCACGTGACTGTTGACAAATTAATAGGATGTACTAATACACTTTGATGTTTCATTTGAGAAGCGTATCGGCGTGTAATCAGCCCGATCGCTATCCCGGCAGTAGGATAAACATTTCACGGGCGGCAGGAGAATATGGGCAGAGACAAGTCCTGTCTCTTTTCTCCAGATATCATATTTGAAGTCAATCAGACGCCTTTGACCGTGAAAACAGCTCCGCCCCGATGTTGTTATCTATGCTCTCATCGCTCTCCATCGCCCATTCCCAACCGTCAAAGCTTTACAAGATTATCTCTCATTTAACCGGGCTGTTCTCTTATTATAATGGCATCAATGGCGGTTCTAATTCGAGCAGTTTAAGATGAGTTGGGTTCAAGGTGGTGTGGCGAAAAATATAATGAGGCAAATAGATTATTTGAATATTATAGAAACTAGCGCTGAAATGGCCCGCTACGCGGGCATGTAGGTCACAATGTATTCATATTTACATGTACGAACAACGACCATTGATTTAATATTTTACAATTTTGAATCTACAGGAAACAGATTAAAGGATAAAATGTTCAGTAAATTTCAGGCTTTTCGTGTGAAATACATTTACATCTCTCTAATGGCGTTCAGTGCCCTTGTCCACCACCAACAATCTATGTGAGTTTGGAATGGATGATATATATCAGATTGCGGGGTGAAATCATTTGTCTTCTGTTTCAAAACCCGGACCATGCAATGACACCATTATCGCAAGAAAACCCACATACATGCTTTTGCAGATTGACATATATTTATAAGAAATATGATATACATTGTAGATACACTTGGCAATACTTTGATAGTTTAAGGTATCACAGTCTACAAACTCATTCCAGATAAACACTTCACGGTATTATTTTACTGTAATCCACACCTTGGCCAACCAATGTGGATATATATGATTAATTCGGTATTGAATTGGATGTTTATATTATCTTGATACTGTATTTTTTACTCGCAATATTTTTCCAACAATGCAACATATTCTTATATATTTTACGGTAATTTATTTGAGACTCAATTATTAGTCCCATAGCAGAATAGGTAGCTTTTATAATATTTATAGTCAAGGTAATTCGAATCCAAAAAGGTATAGGAAAACACAATGTGGATGGCGGCTATCTACTGAATGCGAGATCTGATGCTCGTTTTTATACATACGCCTCAGCATGTATGTGCCCCACTTCAATTTTGGCACTAATTTTATATCGCATGTACTTATAACATGGGAAAGCACAATTTGGGTGTGGCCAGTTCCACCCCCTGTGACACAGTCCAAAATAGTTCTGTCATTCCCCTGAGCAAGTCATTTCCAATGACGTGTAAATAGTATTTCTACATCACGCTGTAATGGGGCAACACATTTTGGACGCCGACTATCTGCTGAACGTAGAATTTGATGCGTGTACATGTCTGCACTGCAGGAAAACAGGACATGGGCGTGGTCACTCCCCCAGCCCCGGGACCCGGTCCAAAATAGGCCTATGTCACTCTCCTGGTCCATACCTTTCGAACTGTGTATATATTGTATCTTTACATCGCATGGTTATCGAGTTATATAAATACGGACAGACAGACATCACTCTCCTGGTCCATACCTTTCGAACTGTGTATATATTGTATTTTTACATCGCATGGTTATCGAGTTATATAAATACAGACAGACAGACTGACAGATACACGGACAGAAAGCACGGCTGTAATAGTAAAGATACTGCCCGATGTTGCAAAATATTTCGCCCGCGGTCACAGTGCAGATGTCCGCTTGCGAAAAGTATTTATTTTATTATATACCCTGTGTTCTGTAATCCGTAAACAGAAATAATAAAATTAAATGGTAGTAGACCCGTCATGTAAGACAACGTCAATGGGCAACATTTTGCGTGAAATATACTTGACCCTTGTCACTTCTTGGTTGAATGGTGTAGTTACCTATTGTATGTGTCTTAAATGACGGATTTGCCAATTAAATTCCATCACTTTTAGCAATGTTTTTGTGTTCTTTTTCACGTACATTGTCCTTGTTTATTATTGATTTGATTACACGCGTATGAATACATTGATAATTAGCATATGAATTAAAGCAATGCGTTGTTGGTTACTACGCTCGAGTGCACATTTACAAAAACGCCAGTAGAAGGTGAAATGTTTTTGTCGCCTTATTAGTGAAAAGGCGAACACCTGGATGACCTTTTTGATGACGTTTCACCGAACTGATGACGTAAGCCAATATCCGGGTGCTCAGATATCAGTATTTGTCAAGTCCGGCTAAAGATTATGTTTATCATAAAGTGCTAGTTTGGGTATATAATAAAATGGTTTCTTGTCCATCCACCCATCCGGTATACAGTTATCCTCAAATTTTTGCTCTTAGATAAGGAGAATCCGTACTGTTGAACCAGGTTTCAATATGTTCGCGAAAATAGGTTTGATTTGATCATGGATTCTACACTGACAGTGTAGAATCCATGGTTTGATTTATCCTAGGACACCTGAGTTATACAGGAGCCGGATGGTGCTGGGGTCAATGCACCTCCCCGAAAGATGGGTTTGAATAGGTGTCAGGAAGCCGCCATGTTGGACTCATTAACCCTATCTGGCCTGGGTGATTTGGGGGGTATCGCAGCCTTGGTGTTATTATTTGTCGGTATCCCTCAGACTACACCATATCGTTGGGGCACAAGGCATTTTTAGATCGACCTTTCTTAAGAAAAAAACAATACTTTCTTAATTTTTAACGGTAAAAACTGTGTTCAGTGTGTTCCTAGGTGGGATAAATGACGAAAAGGGTTGGGGGCCTGGAGGGGGGGGGGAGCCTATTTGCATAACCCCGAGTACAGGATCATGGGTAAATTCAAGATGGCGTCCACGTGGGGTGCCAGAAAAATGATGTTTTTATCCTATTTCTTTCAAATTTCTGCTTTTCCGCGATGAAAAGTGGGCAAAAGCTATTTTATTTCACATCACATTAATATTTACTATGCATCTTGCGGAGAAATTGCATAAATAAAAAATTCGGAAAATCTGACCGAAAAATCGACCAAAAAATGCCGTTTTTGAAATGGGTAATCTAAGGCAGTGTCATCAAAGCGGCCATCTTGGATTCTTTTACATTTTCTGGTAGAGCTTGACCCAGGGGTATAGTGTGGTAAGTTTCAGCACCCTAGCTCAAGGGGTAAGAAAAATAAATAGGGGCGGGGGTTTTGCCCTCCCACCCCAGGCCAGGACAGGTCCCAAAAAGCCCAGGCCAGATAGGGTTAAAAATCCTAACAATTGCGGCATAATTATATGCTACTGATATTTATAGCTTAGTTGCATAATAAATTCAGTGCCTGGAAATTGTTGAAAATGTCAACGCTTGGGAATAACGTTGTTTGTCACGAAGTCAACCCTAAACCGTCTAATTTTCTTCATTGTCTCATTGGCTACGATTCAGACAATTCAAGACCTCCGAGGCGAACAATTCAGACCCCCGAAGCGAACTGAAATCGACAGGGGAGTGACGTACGAGTGGCACAACATTAAAATGGCGTCCCTTGTAGCTACACACAGGATCACGTGAACTGATATAGTAAGCCATATACAGAAACAGTATCCAAATAAGGCGTCATGCCCAGATATGGTGCTGCTAAATATTCTTAGAAAGTTCAAATCGTTTGCTGACGCCGAATAGTCTGGTTCTGTCGGACACCAGAAAATATCAATAGACCCTCTCGAGCAAAATTGTACATATCCGTGAACCAAACACCAATCCATGTCAAATTGAAAAGGCGGAATTTGTCGCCATTGGCTTATTTTGGGATCTCGGAGAATCCTGATAAACAGGTCGTTATCAATAGATTGTCTTACGAGCTTGTCCCATGGATACATCATGGCTTGGCTATGTGAGTCTACATCACTGGCAAAAATAAAACAGCCAGTCAAAATCGTTGAGCATCTCTTTTAAACACATGTACGGTACATAATGAATGGATTTTGCTCAAACAAACATTCAAACGTGTTAAATACATGTTCAATGCGTATATATTGGGTTTTCTTAGAAAATTTTGATAAAAAAAAAAATATGAACTTCAATCCATACACATATGAATGGTTTTAGTATTTTAGAAAAATTGGAATAATTTATATGGTACTGAAAATTCTTTATGGACGAAGGCTGCCGAATGAATGTCAGATTTTACCCCTATATTGAGTGGTGTATATACATTCCCCGGGTGAGCCCCGGTGATCTCTCATCGTATGCACCAGTCCAACTTTTTAACCTTTCCTCATCCTTATTGTAAACATCTGCTGGGAGAGTGAACCGGATAGACTGGGGTAACAGGCTATATGGTCACTTAGTCACACAATAGAAAACTGCTGATCGCGGGGGCCAACTCTTCCATTAGACGCTTTCCGGACATTTAGCAAAGTTTTACCAATTTCAGTACATACTATTGCAAAATGTAAATGGTTTGTCTCAGTCAAGAACAGACCCATCCCAAAAAATCATTAATAATGTTTATAATAAACTGCATTGTGGTATAAAGTTTCATTTGTCTGTAATCAATACAGCATAAAGAACGACAGACAGCAGGATCAGCCTCGTCATAACGCATGACTAAATGTATCACCGAAAAGGTTGATGGGTTCAGTTCACATCCAAATAATGATGATGAGTTTATTTCTGTTGTTATACTCAGATCCACAGTCATGCCTTCAAGCGATTAAGAGTGGAACTTCCGCTCATCCCACCATCTTGGACATTCTACAATTATATGACCGTAGATTTCCTCAACAGATTGATTTTGTGTTTTGTTGGTTGCCTAGCCACGTTGGCATCAAAAGAAATACTGAATCTGATGAAATGACTAAGGCAGCCCTAGATAATGAGGTTGATCCTGTTGGAATCCCATATAGCAATTTCAGACCCTGTATCATGTACTTATGTGAGAAAGCTGTTTCAATCTTTATGGGAGGCTGTCGATAATAACAAACTTCATGAGTTTCATAACACTGGAGGATATACTCATCTGAGCAGCCAAAACGTTTCGATCAAGCCATGATCAGGCGATGTAGAATCGGCCATACCCGATTAACTTACGAACATTTACTAAAAAAGGAACCAGCCCCAAGATTTATTCCATTCCACGAAGATCTGACAGTGAAACATATTCTGATTGACTGTATAGCTTTGAAGATTGTAACAGATTCTTTTTTCAAGCAGCTACTTTAGAAGATCTTTTAAGTTTCAATGTATGTACATGCTTTTGGTGTGTTGTGGTGATTACTTCTGGATTGCTGCGTTGTTGATTTGTTTTTGTTGAAATATTTAGAATTTAGCTTGATCGTCGCTATATAGCTGAAATATTGGTGAACGCGACATTAACCCTTAATTCTCTCTCCCCTTCTCTCGCTCTCTGTTGCTATACAAGTAGAAGGTGAAATGGGGCTCCGGTGCCAGCGGAGCTGAGCGGAGACTATAACTGCGCATACGTGCGGTGAAGTCTCATCTGGGGGCGCGCGAACATGCCCACGGGGCTTTCCTGCACAGCGTCATAGGTTTCACCCGCGAGACGTATATCGATCCGGTGTATATGATTGTAATATAGAGGCGATCGATAAGTATATAAAATCAGCACATTCATGCTACATGTGTATATGCCAGGTATTGATTTTTCCCCGTATATAACGTACATATGTAGCTGCATCTACATGGTTCCACACGCAGGTATATTAGAAATTATCGATTCCATAATTTACCGGATTATGTTCCGTACATGATTTTGGTATTCGGATCGATACTGCATAAACTTCACCCGGACAATTTCAATATATGCTCGTTATTGAGACTGAAACTTTCCTGGGGAGAGAAGCTAATAAGAAATTTCATACAGCTTCACAGCACATCGATGTGAAAAACTCGACAGATAATCCTCGAGGTAGAGTCGCGTCTAAAATAGCGTTCTAGAGCGGACTAAAGCAGAAATTGATAGAAGTAGTATATAAAGCTGCATATGACCTCTGCATATGACCTCTGTGACGCCACTTCCGGTTCCGATCACGTGACTGGCACCATTTTTATCCGGTATTGTGCTCATGCGCAGGGTCAAATGTCACTTCCGGTCACGTGACCGGAACCGGAAGTAACATCATGGAGGTCATATGCAAGTTTTTTAGGTCAAATGGCATCGAAATCACTTTTATAGACTACTGATAGACATCGGCAGAAAGCAGGCGCTCAAGTACCATCTACATCCGTGAAACGAAAGTGGAAAGGTACTCCCTACAACGGTTGTGCGGCGGCACCTAGAAAATGTAAGAAAGGAAAAGGATTAGACCTTTCAATAGCGAAATCCGAGAGTGAAATTCATTCCTGGATACAACTACTGACACCGGCGATTAATTTTAAACAATAAAGTTGTAAATGAATTTCAAATAATTTCCCAAATGTATCTTTATGTACCAGTAAACAAAGACAAATTTGAGAAATTGTTTAAACTTCACTTGAAACCTGATTAAAGGTCAAGTCAGGTTAATGTCCTACCAGAGCGCGTATTCGACGAATTTTAAATCGTATAACTGGGAAAACGCGGAAGTAGCTATGCAGTGAGTTGAAGTACTGAAAATATTCCTATTCAGAAGATGACTTGGGTGCTCTAGGCAAAGAGGTGGTTTGCTTCCAAAGACGTCAGAGGCTGTGACTTACAATTTGATTTACAATGCCATTAATCCACTTGCACAGATTTCAGGCAACATATTCATTATTCTGATAATCTTAGATAGGCCATAACAAACATGATGTAGAACCTGGTAAGATGGATTGACCTTATGTTTGTATATGGCAACATACAAATGGTTAAACGAAAGATAAGGATTTTGATCATCGGGGATCAGGCTTCGCCAACCAATAAGTTCCAAATATTTTTAAATAGGCCTACTGTCGGGACACCAGACAAAAAAGTTTGTGGTGAGGTTGAGGAAGAAGAACAATAATTCAGAGACAAAAAACATCAGATTAAGCAGCTAGTGCACATTCACAAGGTCAAGGAAGTAATTTTCAAAAATGTTCAAGACGAATGCAATAGATGTTGACGGTCATAGGTAAAGTGCAATAAATGAGGCAAAAATTAATCGAACGAGGTAAAGAACTATAGCATGCACATTTGTACGGTATTAAGCATGTTCCATGTAAGCTTCAAAGTTGTCCATAATATGGTAACAAGGACATGGACCGGACAGAGACGGGAAGGGCTATAACTATGTGGAAAATCATGAAAATGAGCACAAAATATGACAGTGCACATCTGTAATGTACCAAGCATCTTCCGTGTAAGTTTCGACGTTGTCCATCAAATTTAGTAAACGGGATATGACCAGGATAATAAATTATTGGCTGACGGAATAAAGGGTCATAAGTCTGTGAAAAGTCATCGAAACGAGTAAAACTAAAACTAAAAACATCTGCAACATCTGTCCATGAAATAGTTACCGAGCTATGGTCCGGACAAGAATAATCGACTGATGGGATAAAGGGCAATAACCCTGTCAAAAGTCATCGAAAAGCGTAAAAACTCGACAGTGCACATCTGCAAGGTACTAAGCATCCTCCATGTAAGTTGTGAAGTTGTCCATCAAAGAGTAACCGAGATATTGTCTGGACAAGAAATTATTGACTGACGAGATAAAGGGCCACAACTCTGTGGAAAATCATTGAAACGCATAAAAAATGACAGTACACATCTGCAACGTACTAAGCATCTTACACGTAAGTTTAGAAGTTGTCCATCAGATAGTAACCGAGATATGGTCCGGACAAGAAATTGTTGACGGACGAACGAACGAACGACCGTACGACTCTACGACTATACGAACAGACGTATATTCCGATCACAAGATCGATGGGCTGAGGGTAAAAATGACTAACGATGCCACTCGCGCATCATTGAGCTGTACAGTGACCGAAGCTGAGCCGTGCGTTAGCCATTAAACTATATATCGAAGACACTTTGCTGAATTAGATATACTAGTATAGTATCCATAAAATGACTGACTTACCCCGCCCCCCTCCCCTCCACCCCAACCCGCCTGACACACACACACACACAAACAAAAACACACACACACCTTCCAATACCCCCTTCAGTCACAGGGAATCATTTCTAAGATCATATTTCTACCCAGTGGCACGGACGCACGTACGGCTCATACTGATGCTTTCCTGATGTGGTACTACGACTGACGCGCATCTTCGCGAGCCAGTTTATCGATCGATCTGTTGGGATCGATACCCTGGCTTGGTTAGTTACCCATACGAGTTCTTGATATAAATAGAGCAAGGGGTTTCCCCTGAATAAACCCAATCAGTGAACGCGCTAAGCTAGTTGATTAGGCCAATCCGCTGCGAGGTATGAGATGTGACAGGTTTCAATTTCATCGCGGGCCAAACTGCTTTGATGTCAAGCGGAAATCGACATCGGAAGTCAAAGAAAAAACAGCAGGCTGGGGATACCGACACGCTAATTCAAAACATGCGCGGGGGATGAAATGTACGAGATTGTATAATAGAGCCATCGACTCAAGAAATCATTCGAATCACCAAAAATGTCCAGGTAAACCCTCTGCGAGGATTTAGGATCTACCTGGACTTGTGACGATGCTGACGCGAAGCTCCATTAAGGATGTCCGCTGGTGGTTTTTGACTTTGGCAGTCATTTTGCCTGTTTTTCTATTGGGTTATCTCCCTTCCCTAGGTTAAGAGATGGGGATTTCCTTTAAAAGCCTTCTAGCCGAGAATTTTGCACACCAACATCCATCCATTTTGCTAAATTTTGATAGACATTGTGATTATCTGCAAACAGTTAGAATATAAGAAAAAGTTAAATACTATTTATATGAATTTTTCATGAATATGCTTCAAAACTAGGGCTATTCCCTATGCTTTCTGGGTTATCAAATTGAGCATGGGTCAGTCCACTTAACGTTGCCTACAGCTAAAAAATGCACACCAACCTATATTTTTTTCTTTGTTTTTCTTCATATTACACAATTATGAATGCAACAACACACATTATTCAAAAAGTTAATTACTTTGATTTACCACCAGCGGACATCCTTAATAGTATGTAAATATTTAATAAAATAACTTCATTTGTACAAAATCACCCTGTACATTCGGCCTTCCCATACAATTCCATGATGAACTACTGGATCTCAGCCCATCTAGAATGAAACAAAGCTATTGCATATGCCCAGGCGCAAGTCCGTTATTCTTGCGCATGGATGAACTACGAAACCATTTTGCTCGCCAGAATTGACGCCGACGCTGCTTAAAAATAGCGCAACACAAACGAAAACAAGAAAAAAAGCACGACTTTGTTGATGGGAGGATGACACTTGCCTGTCGGTGTAGCCGTATGGGGTTGAGAGATGTTGAGGTAACGCCAGAATTACACAAGTGAAGCATTATTGATATTAGGTAAGGCCTGTTGGTGCAAACCTATAACTTCCGTCTCGGGTTTCAATAATAAACCTTTAAACGTTCCCATTACTACAATAAACTTTGACGTAAACGGTTTCTGGTAACCGCGTGAAACAATAACAAGTAACGCTATATAGATATCCGGAAGATTTAATTTTAGAAGTCGACTTTCGGATGCCAGCGTGGTAACGAAGATGACCGCGAAGACAACTTTGCTTTCCAAATGCAGTTTTCATTTTTCATAATTCAGGAAAAAAATTCAGGCTAAATATGTATTCCATCACGATGCCCTGCAAGATTAGTATCGCGTGTGAAAAGAAAACTTTGCTCGATATTTGGTTCACATAACGCTCGTTGTGTAGTTTCACATAACTGCTATACCTTCTGGTTGCTTGCATGTTTTCAGCCCGGCGTAATTTCCTGTGGGGTCTGCAGCAAAAGTCAGTATGTAAGTTGTCCTCTGACAGAAAATAATAAATAACGAGATGAGTACAGATGTAGAGGTTTTAACAGTTTACGGTTATTCTCTCTTATCGCGCGAATTAGACATAACAAATAAGCATGGCAAAACTCATAACTCTTACCACAGACCTACCAAGTTGTGCTTGTTTGCGAGTTCCGGAGGATAATGGATGCACTAATTCGGTCTTTTTCGTTGTAAATTTTAGATCAATTACAACGAAAATTTCGGAAAATGTTAAAATAATGAGAAATAAAATGTTCACTTTTATAATAAATCGGCGAAGACTGTGATGCAATCTAATTAAAATTAAATCCTACCTGCTCCCCATTTCGATATGTCGCTTGTAGGATCTAACAGGCTTGCAGTAACTCGCGTGTTAACCAACCCCGTGAACGCTTCATAGTGCTTTGAAGAGAACATTGATGACAAAGAATTTTTGGTTGGCTCAGCCGAATTAGCCGGCTCGCTTTTCATGTTGCCTATATAGCGACATGTACGATTGGGGAGCATTGATAGGATATTAATTTATTAAGATTGACTGTGATGTCGTCCAATTGGTGAAATAATTATCGATGCCACAACGATGCATCATGATGGTTCGTCTGACAAATCCGTGCCATGACAGCATTTGGGTCTGCCATATAGCTATAAGACCAATCGTAATTTTCTAGGCGTACCAAATCACATTCAAGTCCTCATGACGTCCCCGAATATACCCATATTTGAGTAAAATAGAAGTCAGGCTATGTGTCGTATATAACATTCCCTGCGAACTCAGTTGTACGCATCCGTCATTGTTTTGACTGGAGAGACGATCACGTGTCATTTTTTCGATGGCATCAAAGAGATCGATGTACAGGGTATTCTCAGTATACACTCAGCTTGTCTCGGAACACGGCGAAGCACGCTGCAACGTACCCTGATTATCAAGTCGTAAAACTCCAATGACTCATCGAATTTCTTTTGCTCGTTTCCTTGTAATATATTCATTACACAATTCACCTATTGTTTATTTCGAATATGGTATATTTGATATATCTGGATATATGTTAGTTGAAAATCCGATTCCAAACCTTCAACTCTAATGCTGAGACATATGCCAGTTGATGCTGGGTCGACATCGGGCCTTACAGACTAGTCTTTTGTGTTAAATGCCGTCATTTACATCTGACGACGATACAGCTCACCAATCTCCAATGTACGAGTTGTCACAGTGAAACAGCTCACCAATTACCAGTATACGAATTGTCAGATCATTTCCATCATAGCTCTCCAGATTTGTATCTAATACCGCTTATGCCGGTGCTAGGGGCCGTGTGGTCATATCATCGAAGTTGCCACATGAACAGGTGCAATAAAAGTGTACCTGAGATACAACACATATCACGAATCGTTAGATTCTTGGTATGTGCTTTAGAATAGGTTAACCAGAAGACTATTCTGTTAAGTGATTTGACGCAGTCAGTATGTCGGCACCTCTTCCCACTTCCCTTATATGTGTTGTAATACAGTTGACATCGTCACGTAGCGAATCTCGTTTCTAAGCCATCAACCCTCAATAACTGAGGCAGCATAGAGTTGGAGATGGGGATCTTGTTTTTAGGCGTCAACGCCAATTGCCGGAACGTAATGTTAGCATCACCAGTTAGGAGATCTGATTCCTAAGTCATCAACCATGAATTAGGAAATAAATTTGGCATTATCTTGCTCTTAGGCTTCAACCATCAATTGCTGAAACTTTAAGTTAAAATCACCATGAGGCGATCATGTTCCTAAGTCATCAATTGGCCATAAAGGTGTTATCATCAGGTATAGGGGATCTGGTTTCTATGTCGTCAAACCTCAATTGAAGTTGGCATCGTCCAAACCATCAATTCCATTTGGCATCAATCTAGGAAACCTGGTGGTTAACCATGAACGCCCAATTACTGAGACTTATATATCTGACACCGCAATTAAGGTAGGGAATCTAGCGTCTATAACAATCAACGCTCAATTACTGAGACTGAGTCTGGTTCGTAAATATCTGGTTCATTTGCTGGGACGAGCAAGACATCACCATGCAGTAGAGAATCTGACTTGTGATCCGTCAACCTTCGATTCCATGGAACATACAGTTGGCATCACCAATAAGGACGTCTGGTTCGAACACAAGCCCGTAAAACAAGAGTTTTGGGGGGTGTGGACGGTGGTATTACGGTGAAGTGTCGAAATATGGGATCTCTATATATAACCCCATGGTTTATATAAATCCACATCAAGGTGAGAAACGGACTTTGGGTGAATCGATAAATAAACGGTTTACCGCCAAACAAAATACATCAGCATATTCTACAAGTATCACTTTTTATATTTCCGTCGTCAAATTAGTAAATTTGTGCAATTTCTTACCTTTGCCGGGCGATTCAAAATCCAACCAGACTGTCCATCCATCTGGGAACAGCCCGATTATGGCGGGCTTCGTTCTCAATTCTGATTGGTCAATCGCGACAGCTGATCAGTGCGTGACCTCTCTTGCTGGAGGCGTGTCGCGACTGACCAATCAGAATATGCTGATGTATTTTGTTTGGCGGTAAACGGTTTATTTCTCTATTCACCCAAAGTCCGTTTCTCACCTTGATGTGGATTTATATAAAGCATGGGGTTATATATAGAGACCCCATATTTCGACACTTCACCGTAATACCACCGTCCACCCCCCCCCCCCCAAAAAAAACTCTTGTTTTGCGGGCCTGTGGGTTCGAAGCTATCTACTCTCTGTTGCTGTGGCATAAATTTGACATCACAAAAGGCAGGGGGTTGGGTTCTTAAAAAAGGTAGGGAATCTGGTTCCTACAGTCATCAACCCCCAAATGCTGGAGTGTAAACCTAACATCACCAGGTATGGAACCTGGTTCTTAAGCCATCAAGCATCAATTGCTACACGGGACAAAAAAGGTACCACTACATAGACATGGAAATTGGTTCCATCGAACAATCGACCCTCATTACTGAGACATGGAAGACACCACCGGGTAGAGGATATGATTCCAAAGCCAGCTACCTTCAATTGTGGGGTATAACGTTGGCATTACTATATGGAGGGAATCTGGTTGATAGGCTATCGATCCTCAAGTGTTTCGACGCAAAGTTGGCATCACTGAGTAGAGAATCTGGATCATGACCATCAACGCTCATTCCTGGAACAAGGGTCAGCATCACTGAGCAGTGAGTCTCGTTTCTACGTCATCAACATTCAATTGCTGAGACAGACAAGGGATCACCAGCTACGCCTATTCACCATTTTGATCAGATTTGATTCCAGAAACATGTCAACTTTTCTGATAACTGAAAACTGTTGATGGACTACAGTACCGACCAGATTTAAGGTTCTACCTAACGCATTATGGATTAAGTCTGAGCACGTTACGATTCACAGCATGCCCGTTAGTAACCTGCTAACGCGGCCTTAGAATGCGTTAGGAGAGCGTTACAAGCAGGTTAGCTGTGAACAAAGAGTGCGTTCGATCGCTAATTTAACTGTCTCGTAGGCTCTTCGAGCGCGTTACATTGAACAATAGCTGCGTTAGAAATTTTTAACGACCCGTCACCTCCTCGACAACGCCTATTTCATAGTAATGCATATATACGGTATATATGTACTTGAAAATGAACCTAACCTTAAAAACTATTGCATTAATTTGTTTTTTTTTTAGTTCACCGACTGACTATCAACGTTCATTTTGACCGTCGGATGTTGAGATAATCAACTTACCCTTCCGGTTAGATTTTGCTTGGTGAATTTATTATCTATTTGTACTTGAGGTCATATTGAGCCAACTAGTGGTCACATTGAAATACCTATGGCCATGTCATTATGTAGGAGTTAAGGCAATTAAAAGTACTTGTTTGAGGCGAACTTGTTGTGGCGTATTTTTAGTTAGAAATGGTGATCATTGTGCACCATATGACATATTTTCAAGAAATGTAATAAATAATTCAAGAATATATTTTGGTGCGTGATTTATTTTCTGAAAATAAATGGACGAGAATGGATCAGGGCGCTTGTTACTGTATATTTGGTAGCGATATACGGCATATTTGTATGGTTTGTATTTTCTCATACTTAACCTCCTACCTACTTGCTCTTACCAATGTACTACGCTCTACGTTTCTTGTGGGTACGCTCTACGTTTCTTGTGGGTTCAGTCATAATATTATGTTGTAACTTATAAGTTTACTCATACTGGGCACTCGTAATAATACGCTACAGAACGCTACAAAGAGACACCGGGCAGGAGCCCTTAATGACAGGAGTTCAGTAGGCTTGGCGCCCGTATGGACAAGATCCCAATGGGCTTATTCGAGAAGTGGACACCAGCCCACAACTATTTTCACTGGGGAATATCGGGAAAATACATGTAAAGGAGAATTTTAACAAATGTGGTACAACAATTTGGCACGAAACAATTATTTTAAAAAAGAATTTTTTTTTTTCGGGTAATTATTAAATTTCATGAAAAAAAATATTTTGATTAGAAACAGTAATAATCAGAGAAATAAATAGGAAAAAATAGTATTTTTTGTTTTTGCCAATCACGGCGCTCGACACAACCTGCAGGCATGATGCGCTCTAGTCTCCTTTCTCTCAGAGTGTCTTAATAATTTTTACTGGAATACTTATTCAAGTAATGGCGGCTCGTTTGGAATATGTTTTCCTTTTCTCGAGTGGAAACTACATGTTTGGTGATTATGTCGGCGGACACGATTGTCACGATTTGTTGTTGTAGCATTGTTTTATACCACTGATCATTTCACACCGATGCTGCATTCTGGAGGGACTGCTGGCGGGTTCTCTCTTTCATGTATTCCCTAAAATATGTTAGAGTAATTCTGGGTAAGCGCCATTATGCTTGTAGTGATAAGACCTGACGCTATGTCCATTACTTTGCTAATATTTCCTTCTTAAAATCATGATGTTCATCAGAGAAAACATATCGAATCAACTTGATCTTGAATGACTGAGCTGTAGCTCTAACTGTACTTCCATTTTTAATATTCTGGTATCGGTGTATATAAACTTTGTTGGACCTACTTGTAACAGAGCAGATCTAATGCTGCCATTTTATAGTGCTGTCCCACTGGAATATCATGCCGTAGGCAGACATGACACTCCACTCAGTCACTGACCCCGAGCGAACCAGTCCTTGTTCTATCCACTTAATGCTGAGCGTAAACGAGGAAGCAACAAGTTCTATTTTTCAAGTCTTCGGTATGACCCGGCCTGGGATTGATCTCAGTACTTTACCGCTTACTGGACCGACGCTCTAACCATTAGGCCACCGCAGTACGGTCTATGTAGTGACAAGCTCTGGCTCACACGCATATATTTCTTCTGATAAAGTGGAGTTAATGACATCACCAGTCGCTCAACATGAATGTGTTACAATCATTGGGCCGTTATGGTTAACCGCGCCCGGGATGTTTCAGACAATACAGTTTGGTCTGCTAATGTATACATGTACTAGAAATTCTCCCGGGGCTTCATCCAATTGGTTGATTAAAGATAGTCAGGCCCCACAGAGCACAAGGCAATGTGAAGTAAAAATTACGTCACACCTGTTCGCGTGCCTTACGGCAAAGGTTTTACCGAGAACAATACAGCAAACAACCTATTCATGGACTATTTCAGTGGAAGTGTCATATTTTCCTGTGTTCTTTAGTTTAACCCATTGATCATTTCACACCTATGCCGCATTCTAAAATTGTCCTGTACTTTACCCATTTCGCACCTATTCGCGTGTCTCCCGACAAAGGCTTTACAGAGAACAAACGACCTTAATAAAACAAATTTATTTTTATTAATTAAAAAAAACCTATACGAAAATAGACTGTCCAATATGTTCAGAAATTTTATTATTTTTTTACCTTTTAATATGTCATTGATAACAAAATATAACAAATGATTTTTTTTAAGCAAAATATGAAAATAGACTGTCCAACCTTTTCCTATGAAAATTAAAGAACCGGGCGGGGGGTCATCATGAGAGTTGTGTTCGGATTTGCTGACATAACGATCGATGTGCTCTTTAAAGCAAGGATGTTACATTCTATTTTCGTTTCGTTACATTTGTCCACTTTCATCGATAAAATACTCATGTACTCTGTCAATATTCAATTTTATTTAAAATGACACTGAGTATATCACTGTTTAGCAAATTGTAAAGTTGATTCATAGGTGATAATAAAATTGGACACAAACTATCAGTAAATGGGTGCAATACACGATACACTAAACAAAAAGCGACAGTTTTCATCCACTATTTTTGTTATGGACTAAAAAGTTCGTTTCTTGCAGTAATAGGGACTTGACAAAAATGCCTGGGATCGGTTGTCTGACGGTTTTCCATCCACTCTGTAATATTTATGAAGGAATACCGACATTATCCCCCGACGACAGTTTTTCCAGTGACAGTTTCCCCAACGACATTTTCCCGCACGACAGTATGAGGTTTCCCCCACCCTAACATCACGTGCTGTAATAATTCGATTTGTCGACAATCACAGTCCCCGGTCGGGATCCGGACAAAACCCCCAGCGGACAAAACCCCCTAGGACAAAACACCCACGGACAAAACCCCCTAGGACAAAACACCCACGGACAAAACACCCAAAATTGAAAAGTCGGACAAAACCCCCATCTCTCACAAACATAGCTATTTCGGACAGACTTTTGACATTTTTAATATAGAAATTCATAAATATCTATTCCCTATGATCCTTGTCATTTTTTGTGTATTTCAGCAATAAGGATTATAAAAAATTTCAAATTTGTAAGGAAAGGCTGGAGGGGAAATGGCTGTCCACCCCTGGTACTTTTAACAATGACAGTAGTGCACTCTATATGACATTTCTTGTGCTAAATTTCTCAAAAAAACTTTCCTGGTAACGGTAAAGACAGTTGAATAAATCAAAGCTTTTTGTACTATTTTTCACATGTCAAGATATGTGAAATGAACAGGACTTTATATTCTGATATATTTTACAGAATGGTATCCAACAAAAAGATTCTTTTCCTTAAATACTTTGTTGCTTAAAAATTAATAACTTTCAAACTGCATTTGTAACGATAACGGTAAAGACAAATTCATTTCCAAATTTGAAAATTAATTTAAAGCAGTTATGTTTGCCAAAATAGACATTTTACAACAGGAAAAGCTATAAAATGTTTAATCATCTGGCATTTGTAGCAAATCTCTCACAAGGGAGATCATTTACCATGTTATTTCTTTTATTGCTAAAATAGCACAGATCTGTTACAAGCGTCTAGTCCGTCATCCATAATTCAGCCGTCGTCCATTAGAGAATATCCGCGTCCATAATCCAAAGACCTATTCCATATTCCATATAACAGTATTAGCACCAAATTCAAAAAGACAATCATAGTATACATAAACATAGGCTTGTTTCCTGCAAGAGAGAAGCGGTCAACAGTTTTCAATGATGCCGGCAAGACATCATGATGTTCCAAAAATATCAAATCCGTATCGCTGATCAGTATTCTTAATTCATAATATTCGTTGTAAAGTCGTCATCTAAAGAATGATGTATCTCAGCCACGCTTTGATTGTGACTGTTCATATGAGTACCATCAGGATCTTGAAGTACATGGGTTCATACGGCCCCTAGCCCCGGGTTAAGCGGAATTAGACACAAGTTACGAAACGTAGCGCCATAGATCTTGCACGCTACGTTCGTATTTTTTTATCAGCATGCGATATGTATCGCCAAATTTGAGAAACTTTGAGTGAAGGCGTTTGGTGGAATAGCCCTGTTTTATAAGTTTCTGTAACAATGTTTTGTGACTTTGATAAAAATCGTCACATTTAACACAGGATCTAGCAAATGCTACTAAGCGAGATATGTATACGCCATATGCAGGTCCCACTGGAATATTCATGATCAAAGTAAGGATTTATAGAAGATCTTCCATTATCTGCTATACTGAAAATCATGTGCTAATGTGCTAGTGAAAAACTTCGTTTGGGGCGAAAAAATGTGCTAGTGAGAAACTGAAATTACTTCCAATTATTGGTCATGTAAGAACAGGATAGCCTGTATAGTAGGCTACACAAGTATTGAAAGATTAATAAATATGTTTTAACATCAAAAAACTTTGTCATGAGATCTTATCATTTACCATGTTATTTCTTTTATTGCTAAAATAGCATAGGAAATAATATGTGATGGGGGTTTTGTCCAGTGGGGGTTATGTCCGGTGGGGGTTATGTCCGGTGGGGGTTTTGTCTGCTGGGGGTTTTGTCCTACACCCGTCGCGGTCATATTTCACCACCTTGATTTTTTTTAAATAAGCACGTAGCATTCTCCCAACGTCAGAGTTTGTAACGTCCAATCCGTCGGTAAACAGACTCTGACTTCACCCCTATGCAAATGCCCCGCGCGCAGCCGCATTGCGTCTTTTCCGCCAAGAAAATGAGAGAGCGTGTAATATTTTCCGACTGACTATGTCATCACAGCTGATCACCACATGAGATATTGTAAACAACATTTAAAGGGCTAGCATTCTGAGTGAGTGAGTTAGTAGGATTTAACGTCGTTTTCAACATTGTTTCAGTCATATCACGACGGTGCCTACATGTGCCAGAACACGAGAGTGTCCACAGTTCCTATTATTCTGGACACTGATCAGCCCAGTCAGTACAGCACCCGGTCACCCATCCAAGTATTGACCGAGCCCAACGCTGCTTAACTGATCTGACGAGAACCGGTGTGCCCAACGTGATGCGCCGTACCGGCTAGCATTCTGATTCACGCTGAGAGCTATTAAGCATTAATTGATAATGACCCTGGAAAGTGGATCAAGCATGTGACAGATGTGACCAGGCAATCAACAAGCGTGCGTCTTTCAGAAAATTATATAATGGCCGTGTGTTTCGAATATCTGTTTCATGTCGCCGGTCTTTTGAACTCTGTGAGGGAGGGTAACACAATACAGATCAAGCACGGAAAGTGGATCAAGCATGTGACAGATGTGACCAGGCAATCAACAAGCGTGCGTCTTTCAGAAAATTATATAATGGCCGTGTGTTTCGAATATCTGTTTCATGTCGTTGGTCTTTTGAACTCAGTGAGGGAGGGTAACACAATACAGATCAAAGTCAACACAAAATATAATATCGAAAAGTTACTCAGCCCAAATTACTCATCTGAACTTCCGCGAGGTATGTATTATTATGTATTTATGTGCAACAAGCAAGTATTAAAAACAATCAATGAAGGGGGTGGCCGAGAAATACGTCGATATACAACGCCTATGTTGATTGGCTCGCCGAAGTTACGCTGACCTTTCCGGATATCATCGGCCCCATTCGGTAATCTCAACAAGTTCGCTTCATTTAGTAACGGTGGCTGTTGATTGGGCTAGAGCCATGCGCAGAAAAGCTGCGTGCCGCAATTTGCCCCACTTTGACATCAGAGGGTATATATGACAATAGGGATATATAAAGTTCTAACACTCAAATGAGACAAAGATCTTGGTGAGAGTAGATTAGCACATGTATTTTCACTCCACACGGATGGTACATAAAATGGCCGACCCCTGACCATGCTACCTATTCCCCGGATGTAAACCATAGAGAGTAACGTTCAAAGGGCGGATAACTCTAATGTCATTATACAGAGATACTCCATATACATGGACACTACATCCCTCCATTTCTTGGAAAACATGCTCTGTCAGTCATGAAATATACTGATCAACAGTGCCATGAATATTTTGAGAAAATCGTACTCTCTTAGAATCACAAAGATAATTTTGAACATTTCAAACTTTGCAAAGAACTCTGTAACTGCTTCAGCACTCTAATATCACATACATGTATTCAGTTATCACCATGCATGTTCATGTTGAGACTAAACAACAAACGCTAATAAACCGAACTGAGTATGCATTCACTACTCCGAAATTTTGCCAAGATCAACAATAAATGATTATAAATCAAAATGAGTGTGCATTTACTGCTCTGAAATTTTAGCACACCAGAGTCCACATTTCTATTGGTCAGAACGATACATGTAGATGTGATACTGTTCTTATTGTCACTAATTGTACATGTATGGACCTAGAAATTCAGGTATAGTCACTTCGGTAAGTTCAGTTAGTCACTTTGGTAAATCCCGGTATAGTCACAATAGGTAATCTCAGGTACAGTCAATTAGTTAATCTCAGATACATGTATAATCACTTAGATAACTTCAGGTATAGTAATTTAGGTAACCTTAGGTACATGTATAATCACTTAGGTAACTTCAGGTATAGTCATTTAGGTAACCTGGCCTTCGCCTGGCACGCACAGGATATCTCTGTGGGACACGTGGTCCTTGATTATGGACGGCTGGAGGGTCATCACACAGGTCATCATCGGAGATGTCATCTTCGGTTATCGACACATTTGCACCGAAAGGAATCCGCTTCACCCGAGAACTATTTCGCGAGAAAGTTTTACCATCTGCGTTCTTCAGAATTAACATGGACCCCTTGGTACGGACTACTCTGGATGCTGTCGTGCTAAACTTCGTGGACAGTTTGTTGTGTTTTGGTTGCTTTACCAGAACTAGGTCACCAGCACTCAGCTCAGGTGTTTTTGCACAAGACTTCAGGTCTGCGTATGCCTTCATTTTAGATTTCGCGGCATGGTCCCGGAGCTGGGCATGTCTATGCCTCTCACCCTTTGCAGGTGAATGTGGTTCAGGCAGCTTAGTCTTGATTGGACGGTTGAAGAAAAGTTCTGCTGGGGACACTCCAGTAGTTGAGTGTGGGGTAGCCCGGTAATTGAGAAGGAATTGGTTCAAGTCTTTCTTCCACACTTTTCCTTCAGCGAAAGATGTTCGAACAGATTTTTCAATTGTTCGCATAAATCGCTCCGCTTCGCCATTGGCTTTCGGCCAATAGGGAGTGATTTTCCGATGGTGAAAACCTTTGACTGTCGCGAATGTTTCAAATTTTTTTCCGTTGAATGGCGGGCCATTGTCCGACTTCATTTCATCGACAATGCCATGTGTCGCAAACATTTTGTCGATCTTAGGGATTACACGTTCAGCGGCCGTGGACTTCACAACTTCGACTTCCGGATAACGTGAGTAGTCATCAATAACAACAAGTAGAGATTCTCCGGAAGGAAATGGTCCACAGAAATCGATGCTGACATGACTCCAGGGTTTGTCTGGCATTTGTGTCATTTTCAGTGGTTCTGGCTTAGATGCTGGGCCAGTGGCTTGACAAGGTATGCACTGATTTATTAGTGTCTCTGCATCTTTGTCAATGTTAGGGTACCACACCTTCTCCCGAAGTAGGCGTTTTGTCTTAACAATACCCTGGTGGCCTTCGTGGGCCAGTTTTAGGACATGTTCTCGGAGAGACTGTGGGACGATAATTCTGGAACCACGTAATACGACATCACCACATGGTGCTACAGTCAGCTCCCTTCGTAATTTGTAGTATCGCCGGAGATCTGGGTCACGTTTGTTCCACTTCCCCTTCTGTACTGCTTTCGCGAGTTTAGCCATGGCTTTGTCGTTCTTCGCTGCTTCCTGGATTTCAGTCATAGATAGCGACTTAGGAACTGCATTCTCCGCGATGAAATTCACATATTCATCCGCGATGTCCCTATCGGAGAACGACTTGGCTGGTTGTGGATGGCGGGAGAGAAAGTCTGCTGGGTTATCTGCTCCTGGTTGGTAGACAACCGTCATATCATATGGCTGTAATCTCAACTGCCAACGTTGGATACGAGCTGGAGGTTGGAAACATGGCTTATTAAACATGGGTTCCAAAGGTTTGTGGTCTGTGACTACTGTGAAATGTTGACCAAAAACATGAAGATGGAAGCGTTCACATGCCCACAAAATCGAAAGCGCCTCTCGCTCTGTTTGAGAATATCGCCGTTCTACGTCGGATAATGTGCGGCTTGCATACGAAACGATGTGGTATTCATCATCCGCATCAGTTTGAGTCAGGATGGCGCCTAGGCCAACTGGGCTTGCATCTACAAAGATTTTCGTTGGCCTGTCAGGGTCGAAGTAGGATACTACTGATTCTGCTGACAGCGAATCTTTAAGTTTGTCAAAAGCCGCCTGATGGTCATCGGTCCATGACCATTCCACCGTCTGTCTGGTGAGGTTGCGTAATGGTTCCGTCATTGTTGCGTAATCTGGTATAAAACGCGACACATACGTTGTCATTCCTAGGAGACTACGGACCGATGCCGGATCTTTCGGGACTGGAGCTTGTTTTATGGCAATGACCTTCGCAGGATCAGGGGACACACCTTGTTTGGAGAACACAACACCATAGAAATCAAGACTTGGTTTGTTGAAGACACATTTATCCAAGTTTAATGTGAGATGATGATCCTTCAGCCTTTGGAGGACCAGGCGTAGTGATCTGTCGTGCTCCTGCTGCGTACGACCCGAAATTATTATGTCATCAGAGAGGTTTTTAACCCCTGGGATACCACTGAGGACCTGTTGAACGGTGTTTTGGAAAACTTCTGAGGCAGACGACAGTCCGAATAAGAGCCGTTTAAATCTCCTCAATCCTTTGTGTGTCGAAAACACTGTTAAGTAACGGGACTCAGGGTGTAACTCAATCTGGTGATATCCTTGTTTCAGGTCCAGCTTTGAGAAAACAGTCGCGCCATTGAGATCATGGATGATTTCCTCAATGGTTGGAGTGGGGTGACGTTCTCGTTCTACTGCTGTGTTGGGGGCTCGCATGTCGATACATATACGAACTTGATCATTTTTCTTTGGAACGATCACAATCGGGGATACCCATGGTGTGGGTCCCTCGACTTCATGGATGATTTCCTCAATGGTTGGAGTGGGGTGACGTTCTCCTTTTACTGCTGTGTTGGGGGCTCGCATGTCGATACATATACGAACTTGATCATTTTTCTTTGGAACGATCACAATCGGGGATACCCATGGTGTGGGTCCCTCGACTTTCTCAATTATGTCTGCCTTTTCGAGAGCGTCTAGTTCCTCTTCCACCCGTTTGCGCATGTGGAACGGGATTCTTCGTTGTGCTTGAGCGATTGGTTTCACGTTGGGATTAACGTGGATTTTGAACTGAAAATCTTTCAGTTTCCCGACACCCTCAAATACTTTCGGAAATTCTTCAACTAACTCATGGATAGCTGTGTGAGGCTGTGGAGCTGGTTTCTGAATCGCGTTCACTGTGGGTAGTTGGATAAGTTTCAGTTCTGTGGCCGTTTCATAGCCTATCAGCGAATTTTGATTAACCACGTAGAACATGGCATCGCACAGCTTCTGTGAAGTTTCGACAATCGCATTGAAAGTTCCTAGTACAGGCAGAGGGGTTTGCGCACCATACACATAAATCTTGGATTTTGGCGTATTCAGCTGGATACTAGAATTATGTTTGGTGATAATATCATAACATGATCTGTCAAGCACATTTACTGATGCTCCACTGTCGATAAGGATTGTAACCGACACACCAGCTATGGTTACGGATACCTTTGGCTGTTTTACTGAGGGGCGTATGCTGAAGGGCTGATCGCGTACCGTGAATAGATATTCGTCATCAGACGAGGACTCGTCTCGAACTTCTACACGATTAACCGACTTGGTGTTGGCTGGTTTTTGCTGATAACCGTGTTGGGAGCTACGACATAATTTAGCAAAATGGTTAGCTCGGCCACATTTACCACAGTTTTTCCCCATACGCTGGACAGGGCATTCCTTTATGCGGCCAGGTACCACCACAATTTCTACATTCGTTACTTTTGCCCTTAAAGTTCATGTATTTCTGTTTGTGGAATTTTTTATTCTGGGGGGTTCCCGATTTCCGTGACACCTGATTAACCGATGATAGGTGATTTCCCGCATTGGGTTTTGATTTGCACTCCATAGTTTTTGTATGCATTTCAGAAGTTTCCGTTATGCGAGCGATGTCTAGGACTTTTTCTAGACTAACATCAGTTTCCCGAAGGAGTCTCCGTTTCAGCCGTGAAGAAGAGCATTTTTCAACCACTTGATCACGTCATTTGTGTTTGGGAACTCACACGTAAGTGATAATGTCCGAAGACGTGTGACAAATTGAGAAATGGACTCACCAGATTCTTGTTCAGCCTGCTTGAAAACGTAACGTTCATATCTTACGTTTTTCCGTGGGAGGAAATGTTCGTCGAGTTTCTCAACGGCCGTTTTGAAGTCATCACCAGTGTCTGTTAAGCCTTTGAAGACGTCCTGCAGCGAATTTCCCCCAAGGTGAAGCAACAAAGCTCGTTTTTGTTTGTCGTTTGTTATTCCTGCAGCGACAATGTAGACATCAAAACGTTCGCGCCACTGCTGCCATCGTGTAGATAACGATGAGTGGTCTGAATCGGCTTGAAATGGTGGCAAGGCTGGCAAATTCAGTGCATTCGCCATGACGGATATTGTCCGCGTTTCCTTATTTGACTCGTCGCCAGATATAAAGTTCTAACACTCAAATGAGACAAAGATCTTGGTGAGAGTAGATTAGCACATGTATTTTCACTCCACACGGATGGTACCTAAAATGGCCGACCCCTGACCATGCTACCTATTCCCCGGATGTAAACCATAGAGAGTAACGTTCAAGGGGCGGATAACTCTAATGTCATTATACAGAGATACTCCATATACATGGACACTACAGGATATACAATCAGATGCCACGAGAATGGCACGTAGAAGAGTTCTAGGAATTCAAGGGAGATTACTTTTTAGTTGAACATCGATAGATGTATGCAAGCGTGCCTTCTTTTCAGGCATGATAAATAAGAATATATTATCAATATATAATATTACTATATTATTGTTGTCACGTTGTTATGTTCTGTTTTCTGTCTGTTATTTATTTCTTGGCATGGTCTTATGTATGCCTGTACCGATCACATAAAATTTGAATTCAAGTGTTATTTCGTCAATTTCCGGCAAGGCTATCTACAGTTTGTGACTATACAGTGGGTAATTAATAATTTTGAGTAGATTTTTTTTTTGATAATGTATTGTTTGAAAGTTCAGGTCTGTCTAAATCGTCAAAACACCCCGAGAAAGTGTGTGTGTGTATGAACATCGCTTCATACAATTGTCTTCATCTTACTGCTCCTCTTCCGATGTTCAACTAAAAAGTAATCTCCCTTGAATTCCTGGAACTCTCCAACGTGCGAACTAAAAAAAATCAAGGTGGGGAAATGAGTGTGACTGTGATTGTCGGCAGACCGCGACTGTGATTGTCGGCGGATCGAATTAGTACAGCACATAATATTAGGGTGGGGAAAATGTCGTATGGGGATACTGTCGTGGGGGAAAATGTCGGTGGGGGAACTGTGGCTGGGGAAACTGTCTTTGGGGGATAATGTCATGGACTTATGTTATCGATATGTCGAATCCTATTTCTGTTTCTGCCGCTGTACTTGGTGGTCGAGCTTCGTTTTAACATATATTTCTTATCCAGCTCGACATTCACGCTGTTTTCGCTAATTTTAGTTACTTTCTGTTATTAATAGAGCAATAGAAAACGGTAACGGTAAAATTTTATATTTAGTAGTTGATTATGATCGAAATGATCTGGGGTCATTTTCAACAGAGAAAAAAGGTGCTTATGATTCTCAGTAAGATTCTGTTTATCCTATGTAGATATTCCGCGCGGTTTCAGAGATACTGGAGTTTGAAATGTAAATATGATATTTAGGCAAACATGTAGTATGCAAATGAGATTTAGTTGATGTTCCAAGTGAACTCCAATGCAATGAGCTATACGTTGGAACATTCACAGAGCTATTCTCTAAGTTTAATCTCCTTCAAACTTCAGCAAAGATAAAGATATCTCAGAGCAGTCGGTGTACGGACATTTCCGCCAGTGGACATTTCCCCCAGCGGACATTTCCCCCATGGACATTCCCCGCAGTGGGCATTTTCCCCAGTGGACATTTCCCCCAGTGGACATTTCCCCCACCCTATATTTTTAGGTTATTTTGAACATGGTTTTTAAATTATTTGGCAATAACACAATTTTTTCTGTAGATAAGGATATAAGTATTTCCACATATGTTTTACGATAAATGAGTGACAATGTGGTGAGATATTATACATGTACACAATATATATCAGTATTATACAATCTAATAGCACATTTTAAAACAATATAAAAGATGTATACATGGTATGTGGCGTAACAGTACCCGTTCGTAGGTCAGTGTCATGCAGCCATTTGGTGAACATAAAACTGAACTGAAGTGATAACAGATAAAAAATAGACCAAAATTATGTTGTTTAAAAATACATCTTTTATTTTACCACTATGTGATATAATGTTTTCTTAAAATGTTAAAATATATACTATGTATATGAATATTGTAAAAATATGTGATATATTGTTTTAAAATGTGATATATGACTGTATAATACTGCTATATACTGTGTATATGTATAATAAATTATCACTATTTGACTCATTTATCGTAAAACATATGAGGAAATCCATATATCCTTTTTATATGGGTAAAAAAAATATTAAAAAAAATTGTTTTTGCCGATTTATTTAAAACCTTTGTTCAACATAACCTAAAAATATAGGGTGGGGGAAATGTCAACTGGAGGAAACGTCCACAAAGGGAAATGCCCACTGGGGGAAATATCCATGGGGGAAATGTCCGATGGGGGAAATATCCACTAGGGGAAATGCCCTGGATTCAGAGCCGTCTATGTATATTTCCCCGTCGGATTAAATATGCGAGAAGAATCAAACAATTCTTTATCGATTCTTATCTTGTTCCACATGTCAGTTACCAGGCTAGCACTATTATAATTGATTTCATTTCGTTCAGTTGAACCAGTACCTTGCCAAAACGTGGATAATACGCTTCGTGCCTTCGCCGTCATTCTAACTTAACATAACTATAGCACGTAGTATGCTTAGACTAAAATATATGAATGAAAATATATATATTTAATTTTCAGCGTTCAGTGACATGAATGATTTATAAAGTTAGGTAAGGTCGAGTTCTCATTTGCTGGCATTTGGATTCATAGTACGTTATGACAAAGCATAGTCATTACATACAAAACATACACAGTCGAAGGGCCTTGGGATCGATTCTCGTTGACAGTCAAAATTTACTTCCCAATATCGATGAAATTCAATCAGCGTATCCCAAATTCTAACAAACAGATTGGCGAGTGAAGTTTATTAATCTTCTCTTTGTTCAACCTAACACTCTCGAATGAGTGTTGTGATGATTACACTATCTTGCCCTTTCTCCAACGTAACACACTCGCAGAACGAATATATAGACAAACTCGACATGATGAGGTATATATTCATGTATCGGATAATACCAGTAACTCCAGTTCGACTGGATTTATATTCAGTTTCGACTGTAAACGAATTTATTTGCCTGCCATCTTTATTGAAACGAGGACCACGAACTAATTAATTCTAGCATGCCTCAATGATTTGCCTGACAACATTCTGCGATGGCGTTATGTCAAATAAATTGCACGTTACAGTAACCTGCATGCCAGTTTGTCCGAGTGCGTTATGTCTAACAAGGAGCAGAATAATGACCCCCGCTGTCAGATCTAGTATCGTGACAATTTCTCGATCTGTCTTTTCCCCCTTTATATTACAACTGTCCACCTTCAGTGATAAGTATCTTATTCACTCCCTTCAGATCTATCTGGTGGGGGGGGGGGGGGGGGTGACTAAGGAACAGCTGTGGCTACTAGTAATATTAAATGGCGAAAACCTTCTCATTATATATGGGTCGCATCTATTTACCTCATCATCAGAAACAATGGTAATGATCTTGCAAAATTATCTGAGCACATCCGACACACGGGTGTGGTTAGGACTCGGGTCGCCTTGTTAGATCATACCTATTATCTGTTATAACCGTATTTTAGAAAGGATCAAAAGCATTCATTCATAAACCTGCGCAGGATACATGGATATGAGGTGATCAGGTTTGAGAAAATATACCAAGGTAAACTGTCATCGTGTAAATGGCAGACCGAGTAGCTGATAAACTCTACATAAAAGGGAATACTATCCGATAATGTCTGGCTACTATCTAATAACCTAACTAGCATATTGTTTTCCTTATTTGGAGCTCCGGTATGACATATTTTTCTCAAGAGAAATAGATAAAAATAGACAATGTGTAACGAGACATTATTTTTTATTTCAGTTTGACAAGCCATATGCGTTATTAACGTGCTCTTTGTTCAACCTAACGCTCTAGGATAATTGTCGTGACTATTATACACTAACGTGCTCTTTGTCCAACGTAACGCGCTCGCAGAACGAATATGGACAGACTCGACATTATAAGATATATCTTGATGTTTCGGATACTATCAGTAATTCTAGTTCGAGGAGAATTATATTTAGTGTCGATGCAATCAAATTTATTAGCTTGTCATCGCCATTGAAACGAAGATGTCAAACTAATTAATTATATCATTTCCTATTTTCCAGTTTACGTAAATGTATGTCTCAGTTGTTTGGCGGGTCATACTCGTCCCGCGAGTGCGTTAGGTCGGACAAAGCGCACGTTAGTATAACCAGCATGTCAACTTCTCCGAGGGCGTTAGGTTGAACAAAGAGCACGTTACCGACCCCCGCTGTCGCGTCTGGCAGCTGCTCGACCTGCCCATTGTCCGAGCGCGTTACGTAGAATAAAGAGAACGTTAGCAGACCGTTAGACGTACGTTAGGAATTTTCGAGTGCGTTTGGGAGCGTGTTAGGCCTCCCACTGAGCGCATTAATTTGAAGCGCGTTAGTCCGTTAGATGAGCCCGTTAGGCGAACCGTTAATCTGGTCGGTACTGTATCTCCAGTAAACTGTTGATGAATTATCTCCAACAAACTGTTGATGTATTATGCAATAAACCATCTATTCAAATGTTTCTCTTATAAAATTATAAAAGCAGATGGCTGTGAAGCGAAAACCGAGTCTCATGGCTAGTCTCTAAAGAAATTCGAGTGAAAGTTCACTCCAGTAAGAGTGGTAATTCATCCCGCTCAAATTAAGTTTGAATCGATAACTTTCTCAAGTTGAGTGAAGCTGTTGAAGCTGTTGTCAAGTTGAGTGAGTTCAACTTCAGTGAAAGTCACTCAACTTGCGTAGTGAAACTTTATCACTCAAGTGCTTGAGTGAGATGAATTTCCGATCTTACTTGAATGAAATTCCACTCAAGTGTTGTTAGAAAGTATATAATTGGTTATCTCTTATGGATGCTATAATTCAACCACCTCGGGCAAGTTGGATCAAAAATAAAACCTTGACATTTTGACAAGCAAGTGGGCATAAAATAAACATAATCCAGTTCCTTGCAAAAGAGATGTCTTCATTGATGCCGAAAAGACATCATGATACTGCTATCGACAAATCATTACGACCATTATTCTTCAATGCAGATGAATTTCCAAATCATTTTCTAGGGTATAATGTATCTCATTTTCTAGGGTATAATGTATCTCATTTTCTAGGGTATACTGTATCGATCACGCTGTGGATATACACACATAACCCTGTGGAACAGGCGGGACCATCCGTTTGTTTAGATCGCATGCAAGGATTTTGAGTTTCACCGAGTAAGCAGAAATCCGTCTTGGGTGTATCACAATGTAAGAAGCTCAGTTGGGCACACCCTATCAAGGATTAGATTTACGCAATACAAGTTGGAAAAGAAAAGAGTAGTAGTAAAACAAGATCGTTAACGCCTTGTCACTCCAACTGTAGGTAATTATATTCCGAGGCCTCCTTGAAAACGCCATGGTTTCAATTACTGTTTTATTGCTATTGTGTATTAAGCACTACCGAAAGGATGTGAAAAGAAAACAGTCATAACTGATGGTTATGTTTGTCCTGCTATATATTAGAAACAGATGACAACTATTGGGATAATAATTCTTGGAGGCATTACTATTAATGGACATATATTTTATGTGTCATATACGAAATCAGAAGCAAATACACTAGAGGTATCCATCCTAACATTAGACTAGCTAAAATGCATTGGCAACCGCCTCCCTGCTTATAACACATGATGTGACGTAGTTGCGCAGAAAGGTTGGTATGAGTTGTGTTCGCGCAGATCCAAACCAAAAATCTAGTGTTGCATCACGGAAGATGAGCTGATGCTGGAATATGAATACTCAGTTTATGCAACGTACATAATTAGTAATTAATTAATACTAATTGTCAGCTTAGAATGTCTCCACTCAAGCAGGCGAAAATTTTGCCATTAACCCTACCTGGCCTACGGGGAGGGGCACTTTCCGCCCCCCCCCCCTCCCCTCGTTGGTTCCTATATCCGGAACGACAAAAAATTGAGAGCTGAAACTCCGTGACTTTTTAGATTATCATATTGGGGTCATTTTAAGCCTATATGCATGACCCCCCGAGCAGAGAATCATGGGTAAATTCAAAATGGCGGTCATGTGGGGTACCAGAAAAGTGATGTTTTCGTCATATTTCTTGAAACTTTTTGCTTTTCTCTATGGAAAAGTGGGTAAAACCTATTTTATTTCATATCACATTATTATTTACTAATTTATCATGCAGTTTTTGCGAAGAAAAAGCAAAAATAAAAAAATTCGAAAATTCTGACCGAAAAATCGTCCAAAAATGCTCTTTTTGAAGATGACGTCATCATGGCGTCTTGGATTTTTTACATTTTCTTGTAGACCCTGACCCAGAGATATAGTGTGGTAAGTTTCAGCCATTTAGCCTTAGCCCCCCCCACAAGTCTGCGGCACACCCCAAATCGCCCAGGCCAGATAGGGTTAATAATAGTTTGAAGGCTAAAATTGCACCTAAGCTCACCAAGATAATCTCACCTGGAGAAAGAATGGATAGAGTAGTAAAGAAATGTGCAATACAGTTTTTGTCCAATGTTGACCGGAACATTATATTGTCTCGCTGACGTCTTCGAAAAGCTTTTGTGCCGATTCTGCCGTCCAGCAAAATATAACTTATGGGCATGTGTGATGTCTCTGATGTATCCACTCAAAACGATAATCTGATTTTCGATGATTTCCTGATTTTCGAATCAATGTTGTGATATTGACCTTTGACTTTTGACCCCAGTTTTCTTTTTTGATTCATCTCCTCATATGTCCATTCGCAAAAAAATGCAATTTCAATAATTTCGGATTCTTTGGCCACTCTAGTCTTGACCTTTGACCTACTGAGTTATCCTGGACATAATGGAAATAAAGAAACTAAATAAAAAAAAATCGGAAGGACAATGAGACTGAGGAGAAGGACGATGTGTATTGCATAGGACTTCGCCAGGTACAGCTGACGTTGTCAAAACAATTTGAATACTAGCCCTAGGTTCCTGGACCAGTCATACACCTGCACATGTCGCAAACTGGCCGTCTTCTCGCCGTCACGTACCGTAACGCTCTGCTCTCTTCAAACGGGCTAAACTTCATCTTTATTCGAAAATGTAAAATCCAGATTCATCTGTAATGACCTCATCAAAACTTCGAACGAGAAAACCGCCTCAATCGGTTTGGTTCGTGACTATTTCGATTTCTCGTTCGTCATTTTGATGAGACCTTCCCAAATGGTTCTGGACTTTACACTGGCGAATAAGGATGAAGTTCAGTCCATTTAAAGATAGCGGAACGTTACGGTAAGCGCCGGTGTGTACGTCACTGGAGTAATGGTAGTTTTGCCATCTCAGTATCACGAAGGCATGACTGCTTAAAATGTGAGCGTGGCGTAATTTCGATCACGTGAATTAGCCAATTGTGGTTAGTATGAGGAATCTGGTTACCTCCGAGCTATTACGGCACGGTGATTGGATAACCAGATAAAGCGCCCCTTGACGGCCAAGAGGCGCGAAATATGTGGTGTGAATCAACGGGGGGAACAGGGAGAGTAGGGACGTAAGTGGCACAAATTGTTTATCAGCGTACTCCTATTCTTGCTGGTCTACAATGTCTGTAATTATTACAAGCGTCTGGTCCGTCATTCATAATTCAGCTGTCGACCATTAAAGAATATCCGCGTCCATAATCCAAAGACCTATTCCATATTCCATATAACAGTATTAGCACCAAATTAAAAAAGACAATCATAGTATACATAAACATATTAAGCATGGAGAACGACTCGAATTTAATCCACTAATCAAGGCCAACAGTAAGAAAAACTCCATAAATCTGCAGGGATAAACATATCAGCTTGCTTAAAATACTCACGGTACGAATGGTGTAGCAAAAAACACCTTTACTATATCACAAACCACCATTGAATTTTCTGGGTTAAGATTATTATCAGGACTTGACTTCCGGCGAACATTGATTGACCATTATACCTGACTGGGCCAGAAATGGTCTGTGGCGTGTTTTAAAATGTTTCTATGATATTTGACTCTCAAATATATCAAAAACATTTTTTCAAATTTTAATCGGAAAAAATCTGGATCAGTTTGATTGGCCCCCTCCGAAATTTGCCATAATGGTGTAGAGCGGGATGACCCTGATTCTAGCGGACTTATCTCTAAAAAATGTTGGGGAATGTATGCTGAATTTTTCATATGTTTGAGCTTAAAGGCCAGCCTATCTGGTGTGGTGGGTCATTTGTTGCGGCGAATATTGAGGAACATAGTTTTCTCAAGATGTGCCCAGCCAATTTACTACATATTAAGTAAGCTGATGTTTTAGTGGTTTCTAACCAGAAGACGACCAGTGTGCGACATGTGCAGGTATACGGCTGATCCTGGGGGTGCAGGAATCGACCAGGCAAAACTAGTACGTCCTGCACGGACCGAGATTATGTTTCTGGACCGCCGATAAGAAGGCTAGTGATTAGAAATCTCCGAGATATCGAGTGATGGCTAAAAGCTCTGGATGTTCCTCAACTTGGGCCTACATGACGTGATAACAATCTGTCACTGTATTCTTCCGCGATCCTCCTGATAACCAAACATACTCTCAGGATTGACCCTTTAGGTGTACAGTTGCTGCGACATATGTTCCGACCGGGCTAAATCTGCGTAGAGGAATTTTTCTGCACCTGCGCAAATGATCGTATCGCTCTAGCATCATGTATCAATGGAAACAGTGCCAGAAGGGGAAAATCCGCAAGGAAAACATTCAGATTCTTGGTTGTCGTCTTCTCTCTCTCTCTCTCCGCTAGAGTGAAGTAGTTTATTCCAGTTAACGAGCCTGTAATAATTCCATATTGACACGTTTCTCTACTATTTGAGCGTTTATTTGAATGTATACCATTTTCTATTAAACTTTCGTCATTAGAAGATATTTGAATATTATATAATTAGGCTCTTTCCAGCCCCATTCCCATCCCACCCCAACCACAATTTTTTTTTTTTAAATAGAATTCGACCCTCCCCCCATCAAATAATGTTCTTGCGCTTAGGTGAAACTTCTCACAATACATCTTGGGATCAAGCTCTACCAAAAAACGCAAAGGAATCCAAGATGGTCGCTTCGATGACGGCATATTCTATAATTGCATTTATTGGCCGAGTTTACAACTTTACAGTCTCTCCATCATGACCGCCATTTTGAATTTATCCATGCTCCTCTGCTCGGAGGGTTATGCAAATAGGCTCAAAACGACCTCAATATGATAGGCTATCAAGTCATGGAGTGTCATCTTCTCATTTTATGTCATTCTCCGTTGTGCTTAATTAATGCTGCTGAAAAGTACACTTTTGGCATTATCAGAGAACTTTATTTGATGGTCAATAAATTTAAGCGATGATTGAGTGAGTGAATAGAATTTAACGTCGATTTCAACAATATTTCAGCTATATCACGACGAACCAACTAAGCACCACCCAGCCCAGTTGTGTTCCTGCTATTTCAAAGAAGAAATCTTTGAAGCAGCATGGGACCAGACACCCTCCATCCACCCTATAAAACACTCAGGACAGCGCACAAGACACAGACAGGACGCTTACATGGTGAAATAAAGACGTGTGATATTACAGTGCTAGACATCAGACAAAAACATGCGACTACAAAATCAGAATCGAAAAACGAACCACGCCGCCTACAGTATATATGTTGGATTAGACGGTGATATTTATTATACCTTTAAACGTCATGCGTATACATCTCCATAGTGTTCAAAAGAAATGTCACCATGAAAGCGCGAATGAGATATATGCTTATACTCCAGAAAACGACTTTGGAATGCATTTAGATCAAAGAATACTCATCAGTGATAAGCATTTTAGGAACAGAACACCGTGATGTCTTCCTGCCTTCATTGAACAATATCGACAGCTTTTCTCTCACACGAACTGTTTTCAGTTTATGTCCGTTTGACATACAACAAGTTTTCTAATGATTCGGTCACTTCAGATATAACACACTTTAGAAGCCGTTTCGACGACAAAAACTCAGCTATAATTGTTCAATACTCTTCACAATGGGTTCTTTCCACATTAATCCTTGGACAATGCTGTCTTGCCCCGGTGTCGGCGACAGGTGCACATCACGTGGGCCTCCACGTGAGCTTCGGTTCGCTCTCACGATCTTTCCCCTATTTTTATAACATGGAGCGAGTTTTTAAACTATGGGTAACTGGTGTAAATGGAATAATATGGATCAAATAATCCTACTGTTCCAAGAAACGACCAATAAGCGTACATTTATGATAATTTTGGAAACTTCAAGTCAAAAATATATCATCGATTGAAAATATATTCTGGGCTAAAGACATATCGAAGCACCCGGATTGACGAACCGGAGCTCATGCAGCCGAAAAAGAAAGGCTCCTTCAGTCCAGGTTTTCTATTTAACTGGATTGGCAGTTGGTCTAAAAGTGACTGAATTATTAGAGACTGTCAAACAGTATTTCGATTAATGACACGGAAAATGGCTGAACAATACAGGATGTCGGATTTGGCGACAATAATTAGACGCGTGAAACGTGCTGCATCGCTGTTGAAGATTGCATAGATCAAAACAACGTGGAAATAAAACGTGGGCAGTCGCCATTGCAGACAGTTTGGTAATGTCAGTGTCGCTAGAATCAAGAATATACTGGACCCATCCTAGGCGTACGTGTACACGATCACCCTCTCTATTGAATATGAAGAGGTTCGATGAAGGTATACAGTAATCAATCTCCAACAATATTCTGTCTTTCAGCGAGCTAAAATATATCTGTGTGAAGGTTAGACATGTCCCCAGTGTGCATTTCCCATCTTTTTTTGTGTCAGGTCTTTCCAACATAAATATTTTCGAAAATTGTTATAAATATATAACCTCAGGCCAAATTCATAGGATATTTATTTTAAATTGGGTCACCTGATGTTGTTTCTTACAGCGACATCTCGAGGTCAACATAACACCGTAACCAGAAACGAACAGAGTACTAATCTTGCAACTTTATGAATTGGGTCCAGTTTGGGAATGGTGTATTCTGCGGGAGAAGTATCCGTAGAAAATCCAAATCGAAGAAATATTCTTTTACAATGATTTTATCGAATATACAAAAACTGTAGTCGACTGGTTTAGTGGCAAATCACTTCGACTCATTATTTCTTGGTCGGAATATGTACGACCCAAACTTCTTGGTTCGAAATGAACTTCACGCAGTCTAGTTGGGTCGGAATGAACTTCACGCAGTCTAGTTGGGTCGGAATGAACTTCACACAGTCTAGTTGGGTCGGAATGCATGGTATCCAAATTTCCGACCATTTTCTTTGGTCAAATACGTCGAATAACCTTCGGTCTAATATTGTTGGATCGAACCGACCCAATAATCTTTGCAGCGTATATATATGACGGATGGTTTATCACGATGAATTCTTTTTAAACGTTGTGGTATGCAGAACCGATAGATACTGTTTTTCAGCGAAAGAATTATTTGGCTTCAACATTGTTTTATCACTAGAATTTTGTTTTGTTAAACACTGATTATGCGAAATAACGAGTATTTGGAGTTGAAAAAGCATATCCATTTTGCTTCGCGTGAGTTTTAAGAGAATTTAATAAACATTTAATTTAATGAACTATGATACGTTTTCTATAACGTGATCAGCAAAATGTTATGAAAATTTTAAAATTCCATGCACTGCACCGCAAGTATGATGATATGATGAATAAGTATTTGAGAATTTATATATTATTGATAGCATAATATAAAATACATGCGTTATATAATTTTTGTCACCTCCCATGGACCACCGCAATCTCCTCTCTCCAACATAAAACATATTACGTTCCGTAATTTTTAATTTTGTCATACGCCCTAGATAGGGACTGACTTCATGTGCATGAATTGTGTATTTTACCGCAGTTCAACCGGTTAATAAATCATGCATATGACAAAAAAAATGAGGGGAAAAAAAAGAATCACTGACACGGCAAAATGAGGCTAAACGTCAACTCTTGCCACCCGTTTCCTGCTCCAATCTGGTCCCTGTCCAGCTTGTTAGGTTCTCATTGTTCCGAGAGAATTGAATTTCAATTTTTGTATCACAGTGGTTGTTTATTTCTCACACATGTTGACAGCGCCATCTAACGGGTTGTTTTCTGTGTAAACACAAAGTCCTGGTACCCGCCTCGGGCGCCGTTGGACAAATAGTAGAAATTTGGCATTTGTCAAGCCCCCATGGCTGCGTGTTCGGCGCTCAACTGACTCTACGTTCTATGACGTGCACCCAGCCGAGAGAAGACAAATTAATTAAGACCTGATTTTCGGCCTCGGGGTCTAACTCTGCCCTTGTGAAATGTAGTGGTGTAACAGATTCTCTGAGTATTTCTGCTATGTCGAACACGCCAAAGGATAAAGTTCTTCGCGTCAGCCAAAATATCTGTGATTTCGTAACATCGTATACGGTATATCAGACTTTAATAACGTTCCCCCTATTTCGGTAATGACCCTTTTGCGTGCAAGCTGTGAAACTCATTATTTTTAATTCATCAAGGTTAATACATGTACGTGCAAGTTAATTTTACAACGTACATTGCCCTTGTGTATCAGGTTCCTTTTTCGTGTCTCCAGTCTGAATTCTGGAAAACAATTAGTTGGAATTTTTATCATGATACTTTCTGTATCCAATCTAAGTAAAATATTTAAAATATTATTAAATATTAGTACACTATTAATTTTGTGGGTCAAAATTCCACCTAATATTTTAGGATGAGAATAAAACGTTTAACCAATATGTTTCGATCCGATATTAAAGGCTGCCGACATCGACCCTATATATAACTCTGGCATTGTGGAGATTTAGGTACTGATCATGATGGTTTTAGAAAATGTGTTGCACCAAGAAATGCTATAATGGCCGATTGCTGGTTAGATTATGGATCTCGAACTTAAGTTACTTTTATGCCTCAAAAACTGGTCATATTTAACGAGAAAATGTTCTACAGCCTCAGTAGATTCAGGATGGCTCACTGCAGTGTGCGATATGCCCCTTTTAGTTTATGGTTAGAGACAGACGTCAACACCTTGGAAAATAAATGAACCTGGCTCGTTAGACTAATATTTTGGGAAAATTATCCCAGCTTTGCGTGCGGGAGCCACAGTGTTTATGAATGAAGCTTGTAGGAACAAACAAACATAGTGTAACGTGATAATTGTATGTCACTAACAGTCACGGTTATGAAACTATTATCATTTTCAACAACCGCCAATTGCTTCGGAATGTTGATATAAAAATAATAACTGAAAAAACCCCGAAAATTTATTAAACTAACATTATTTCTGCTCATGATGTTATTTAATTCAGCGTCGAAACGGCGGAACTCTGTTATGTGGTATATGCTGTTGTGGAGTTGGTTCAGGGTGTAGAGCCAATAAACGAAGTAAAGGGATACAATCTAAATATTGTACTAACATGGATATTTGTTGTTTATTTCACCATTCCGCATTTATTCTGTTTCCGAACAAGAAAAGTTAGCCGCAATATGTTTGCCTTAAAAACAACCTCGAGTAGATATATAGTTCACTAATGCATACAATATTGGCAACCGTTGGATTGTGAGCTGTATTGTCCTAATCACTGGTATAAGATAAGATAAACTATTTATTTTTATTTTAAAAATACAAAGAACAATAAAGTCATGGGTTAATATCACCGACGATTAATACCAAAAAAAACACAGAATAATAACAGATAGAAGATTCATAAAACAATTGTAGACTGTAGTTAAATGTTACATTAACAACAATTTTAGACTGCAGTTAAATATTACATTAACAAGCAGACAATAGTGAATGAGAAATATACTGTAAAATAGTTTACCAGTTGGAACTATAAAATAACTACGTTTAATCTTTAAAACATTTATTTTAAAATCACAGCCCTTCATAAACTCTCAGAAAACAGTCTCCATATCAGTTTGGCAATGACCGAAGGTCCTGCTGATGAATATGATTTAAATACTTTCTGCAATTTCTTACAATTTGACATTTTTCTCGTCGATAATCAAAGGACTTATGGATTTTCACACATCCATGAGTGAAAAAGATAATTTCATGAACACGAGCTGATTATATCGTCTTTATATTGAAAGAATTCCTTAAATATTCTAGCCTTCTCTTGATCTTCAGCCCACTTGCAGTCTTTTTGTCTGTCAATTGTAGGCCGAAAGAAATGGACGTGTTCGCATCTCGTAACTTATTATTGAAGGGCAATTTGTGATTAGCTTCTAACAAAACTTATCAAATACTGCCAGAGCAGTGAATGTCACCTCATGACAAAGAATAAATTTGTGCGAAAACACTCAATTTGAGGAAAGAAGGCTTTATCGACAAGAGACTTTTCAGGGAGATGTCAATAAATTGACCGTCTGAAGTGATTCCATTTGCCAAATTCCACTCCATCCGCACGCCTTTCCATCAAAACGAGACAGATTGACTTCACAATCGGATGTACGAACACTGATGGAAGGTAGCAGACGATCGACTCGCTCCAAATGAAGAGAGCAGACGACAGGAAAGGCAGAAATTAACCATGAAATATATGTCTGTTTATCATGTTTTCTCCGCAGAATTGACACAGGGGTCTTTGTTTCTTTCATTGATCGAGCCAATGAAAACGAACAGAGTTTTGAGAGACAACATAGCACCAGGACTTGAATGGCGCAGTAATCAGAGTTGCGCAAAGTATCTTATGCTTAAGCCATCGCCGGAGAACCACAAGAAAATATTTTTCTAGTGTACAGTAATTATCGGGTTTTTAAAGACTCCGTGTAGAGAGCAAATGGTCACAAGTTTACGATTGACTCGGGCAATATTTGATCGTATTCGACACAGCCACTGAACCGTCTCGCTACAGACACTGCGCGCGGGAAATAACGAAAATTGGAAGCGGGTAACTTTATACAGGGCGAGATAGTGATGATATTCCTTCAATCCTCTAGTTCGCTGATGAAAAGATAAGACAAAGCGCGTTCATTAATTTCTGGCGGACCATCGCTAGACGTGACTTTGACAAAGGTTGTCAGAAATCATGTAAATATTGTATTATTGGCCACGAGGGTGTCGGAATATTTGATTATCAAGAATTCGGTAACTCTAGCCTAGCTCGGCAATTCCCCTGTCCGACACTGTTCGAGTGCCGCTATACCCGCATGTATACCTTGTAAATGTTGGCCGGAACCGCTCCACAAAACGGGCAGGATTTCAAAGTCCACAAAAAATTAATAATTCTTATTAGGACATCCTAATGTGTTTCTCGGTGGTTTTTGCAGAGATCGAAGTCCAAGGTAAATGTCTCTAGGTGGGCAAACAGACAGAGCTCATTACTTTTCGAATGTACACATTTAATTGCGGTAAATTATGTTTGCAGTCGTTTAAATTGATCGCACTCTGCCTCTCTTTAGAGCGGCTCTCAGAGATAAGTTAATCTCGCCAGGTACGTGCTAAACTGTTAACTGCAGGGACTTGAGGCACTCCGGCTGTAAATCGATTCCTAAATCACACAGAACGCCGGCCGGGCTTCACGAAAGCGTATCGATTCAGGTTTCATTCGAGACAAGTGTCCGATGATGGGCCCAAAGTAACATTTTCTGATGGGGTGGGAGTGGCCAGTCAGAACCGGGAAGCAATTTTTTTTTTATGGACGACGGTTTCACATTTATGCCGGATCTGGTTTCTCATGAATGGCAAACCGCAAATTGGAGTATTTGCTCCCTAAAATTAAGTTTCTCACAAAAATATGTGCAATCAATGTATATGCAACCGTCATGATCCTAAAAAGGGCAAATAATTTCTGCCAAATTTCACGATATCGGTTTGTCTGGCATTATCTCTTTGGAGATATCCACTCAATTATTTTCATTATTCGGCGGAAGATCCATCAGATTAGATACCGTATATTTTTTTTTTTACCACAGTTCGTGAAATAAACCCACCTGGGATTAAGGATGTCCGCTGATGGTAAATCAAATTAATTAACTTTTTGAATAATGTGTGTTGTTGCATTCATAATTGTGTACTAAGAGAAAAAAAAACAAAGAAAAAAATATAGGTTGGTGTGCATTTTTTTAGCTGTAGGCAACGTTAAGTGGACTGACCCTGCTCAATTTGATAACCCAGAAATCATAGGGAATAACCCTAGATTTGAAGCATATTCATGAAAAATTCATATAAATAGTATTTAACTTTTTCTTATATTCTAACTGTTTGCATATAATCACAATGTCTATCAAAAAATTTCAAATTGGATGAATGTTGCTGTGCAAAATTCTCGGCTAGAAAACTTTTAAAGAAAATACCTATCTCTTAACGTAGGAAAGGGAGATAGCCCAATAGGAAAAACAGGCAAAATGGCGGCCAAAGCCAAAAACCACGAGCGGACATCCTTAATTCTGCTCTGAAAGCGTCAGATTCTACATTCAGTAATCAGACTTAGCCATCCATACGAAGGCTTGCGAATCGTGTGTCGCCATTATTGCGGAGCGATATCCGATATTTTACCGTATACTGTTCGGTCTTCATCCGGCGGAGAACAGACTCGAGAAATCTGATAAATTACAGGTTTTTCATACTACTTCTGAAACATATATTCTCTGAGCTTACAAAAGATACAGATATGAATAACTTCCGTATCATCCAAGAGGTGTTGTAGATCTGTAATTTTGAACAAGTATAGGACAGCACATGACTCGAAAATGGCGGGTTATGTTGGGGTTACGTCGGTAGAGTTTAGCTGATTGGCTGACGACATCACGTGGTGTTGATCTCGGAGAACTCTCTCATATAGTTGCCGAAAGTAGGCTGAAAATGGATACACACGATCACAAGGTCTAGATGACCGAGATGGTTACAGGTTGCCATAATCGAAGGACTTTAGTCACATGACCCTGTATTAACAATAAAATCCAGCGGGCATAACATAAAAATATATTAATACGAGCTAGTTAATTCGGACTAATTTTTTTGTGACGTGAATAGCTAATATACATATTTTTACTTGCTACGTTCTGAGTACTATTATTATAAATGTATGGATAGTTAATTGGCTGTTATACATTTAAGGTTTATGCCTAATTATATCTGATAGCAGAGAACATAAGCCATAAATCACAAGGACGTGAAAACATGCCTATAGATGGCCATTATACGTATTTAAAAACTGCCTCATTTCTCAGTATCGAATTCCAACTCAATTATTGTATCTCTTAGCGGCTATAGTCAAAAGCGTGTTCATCGATTAACTGATCATCGAAAATGCTATAAACCGGGGGCAGATCTGGGGTGAAATTGGCCTAAAATTGGGATTCTATGTAGTACAATGGCAGAACAAAACGAATATAACAGTCGCTAATTTGTTAGTGGTAACAGATGGTCTCTTGAAGCACTTACAAAATGCGAGTTCATAAAACCAGACTGTTCTGTTTCTCGTTTTCTATAGTTTCCATTTCACACATGGGCTGTGCCGTAATAAGCCCGGGAAAAGGTTTGGGCGATGATGCTCGTTGTTTGCCGGCGAGGTTCGTCACAGCGGGTACTATATGCTCACACTATAGGCGTGGTGCAAGTCGTAGAAACACAATCTTGGTAGACCGCTTTTTATCGCAGTTTCTACTTTTTTCTTTTCTTGGATGCAATATGTTTTCTCTAATTCTTGCAATTCCTCTGACAACTATACTTTTTAGTTCACTTTTTTCTAAAATGACGAATCAAGCTTCCATGGATCACCAAACAAATACTGGTATTATCACCATACAATTGGACCATTTGAATAGCAATTTCACGCTCTATCTACTATAAAGTATGTACCCATCCTCGGTAACTGAATGTACACTTGTATACTTTCTTAAGGGATATTTCTAATAGTAGGCCTACCGACTTATGCTAACAGAACTACAACGGCAAACACCTATTCAGAAATACAGACCAAATTATATCTACCGGTATACTCACAGGCACTCAAAACAAGAGATTTTGTGGTGTGGGGTGTGATTTTAGGGTGAAGTGTCGAAATATGGGGTCTCTATACATAACCTCATGTTTTATATACAATGGGGTTATGTATAGAGCCCCCATATTTCGACACTTCACCCTAAAACCACCCCGCACCCCTAAATCTCTTGTTTTGAGGGCCTGTGGATATGCCGACTCATAATGGGATACGGACATTATCCCCCAACAACAGTTTCCCCAGCGACATTTTCCCCAGCGACATTTTCCCCAGGCGACATTTTCCTCACCCTAATATTACGTGCTGTAATCATTACGATCTGTTTTCTGGCTGTTATTTATTTCTTGACACGATCTTATGTAGGCCTACCGACCGTATCAAATTTGAATTCCAATGAACTATCGTGTTATTTCGTCAATTTCCGGCAAGGCTATATATATATTCTGTGCCTATAAAGTGAACAATCAATACTTTTGAGTATATTTTTTTGTGATAATGTATTGTTTGAAAGTTCAGTTTTGTCTAAATCGTTATGAATTAAATATTTTCAATTCAAATTCGAAAATATCGGCAGTGTTGGTGAAGTGATCAAATAATAATATCAAATTTTTGCCGCTTTCATGCAGCGGGAATTTTTTATCACTTTTCATTCATTGGCATATAATCTTCTTAAGTTACGAACCGAATAAATAACTTTAAGTGCAAACTTAAAAAAAATCAAGGTGGGGAAATGACCGCGACTGCGATTGTCGGCATATCGTAAGTATTACAGCACGTAATATTAGCGTGGGGAAAATGTCGCCTGGGGAAAATGCCGTGTGGGAAAATGTCGTGGGGGAAAATGTCGCTGGGGAAAATGTCGCTGGGGAAACTGTCGTTGGGGGATAATGTCATGGACTCTATTATAATATTGCAACACGATTTATAGTTCATCTTTGTCCAACAGATGACTTGATAGGGCTATTACATCATCGCTCTGAAATATTTGTATCTAATACCGCTCAAGCCGGTGCTAGAGACCGTGTGGTCATGTCATTCAAGATGTCTACATGAACAGGCACAATAAAAGCGTGGCTGGGATACAAATCATCACAGGGATCACTTTCGGTTCTTGTGATGTGCTTACAAATATTCAGTCAGTATATATTTGTTTGTGGGATCATATGACTTATGAGCACGCTGGCATCATTTTCCACCACCCTTTTTGTCTTTAATAAGTACTTAATATGGCAAAAAGCTAAATGTATAGACCAATCAGACATCCAGTGACCAGTATTGACCTATTCTGATAACGACAAAACGCAACATAACCAGGATCCTAAACTGGGAGGCATTTTTTTCGGAAACTGGCAGCATTCAAATCCATGTACTGGTGTATACTTTTTCCTCGAAATCGGGGGAAGATACGGAAGCATGGAAGGGACATTGAAAAAAAACATTTTTTTTAAAATTATCTCGGACCCCGACATAATTATCACGGACCCCGAGATAATCGTCCAATGAGAATGCAGAATTATCTGGGACCCCGAGATAATCGTCTAATGAGAAATATCTCGGACCGCGAAGGTCCCTTCATTTTAATACAATAAGTTTGATAAAACACGAGGAAGTTTTTTTTTTTCAAGTATCAATAGTGTTTTGAGGGAATGTACTGCTTTGTATCAATAATTATTTGATGGTATATATTCCTTTGCATATTCCCGTGTATGAAGAGTTTTTTAACGAAATGTTTTCTAGTATTCCCTTGTACATGTATAAAGAATTATCAAGGGAATGTAACGGAAGTTTTCTATGGCATGTGTCCTCTCAACCTTTCGGTTACTTTCGGCAACTATATGAGGGGATTCCCCCAAATCAACACCACGTGTTGTCGTCGACCAATCAGCTAAACTCTAACGACGTAACACCAGCGTAACCCCCGCCCCCATTTTCGAGTCATGTGCTGTCCTATACTTGTTCAAAATTACAGACCTACAACACCTCTTGGATGAATCGGAAGTTATCATATCTGTATCTTTTGTAAGCTCAGACAATATATGTTTCAGAACTACACTGTTAAAAGGATTTTGTCAATTTGACCATAACTTCCATGGTTCAGACGCGATAGGCCATAAATTTTCTGGTCAAATCGCTGTTTGAACATGGCACTGATGGTTCTTCTGACCACACTTGATATGGTCTGTCGTGTCTGTACCATATCGTTCTAACAGTGTAGTATGAAAACCCTGTAATTCATCAGATTTCTCGAGTCTGTTCTCCGCCGGATGAAGATCGAACAGTATACGGTAAAGTTTCGGATATCGCTCCGCAATAATGGCGACACACGATTCGCAAGCCATATGATGGATGGTGAAGTGTACGCAAATGTGGCAGCGTTGTTTACTGGAATGTGTTCACATGTATAATGACGGGTGAAATATTTCCGAGGGAATGTACACACGATGAGAGTTAGAACTGTTACACAGTCTACTTGTATCAAAAACATCTTTAGTGAATGACATAAAGTTTTATCCAATGACTCCTCAAATTTCCTTTGATCTTTTCCTGGTAATATATTCACTACACAAGCCACCCGTGGTGTATTTCAAATACGGCATATGGTGCTGAAGGCCCGCTTATTTCTCAATTCTGATTGGTCAGTCGCGGCAAGCCTCCGGCAAGCCAGGTCACACACTGATCAGCTGACCAATCAGAATTGAGAAAGAAGCGGGCCTTCATCTCTCTGTGCCGGGTTGGATTTTGAATAGCCCGACAAAGGTATAAAATTGCACAAATTTACTAATATAACGACGGGAATATATAGAGTGACAATTGTAGAATATGCTGATGTATTTTGTTGGAGGTAAACTGTTTATTTCTCGTTTCACCCAAAGTGCGTTTCAGACCTTGGCGTATTTCTATATAAAGCATGAGGTTATATATAGACCCCAATATTTCGACACTTCACTGTACAAGAAAAACTTGTTTTGAGGGCCTGTGCACGGTCCTTAGCATCAGCGTCGGTGTGAGTGACGGTTGAAACTTGGAAAAGAGAGAAGCGGTTGGTGGAAGGCGAGTTCTTATACATGTACATGACACCAGTCTGTAAGACCCGACGCCACCAGCATGAGCCAGTGGATAGTAACACCATAGAGCCTACTAAGTCTTGCTATGCTCCATAGTAACACTTATCACCAGCACAAGCCAGTCACAAATACGAAACAGAAAGAGTCAACAGCTTCCAGTGGCTTCCAAGATACCATGCACGAGATACCTATTCAAATTTTCGTCATTGACAGAATATCAACAAATTGATTTCGCATCGTTCCCAAAGAAGTTTAATAGTTTCGCAGCTTCAATATCAGCTGTTGAGCCAAATTTGAAATGAATTGAATAACCGATTTTCTACAATGCATCGTGCATGCATGGCGTTGATTCGAATTGACGTTGATTGGAAGGTTTTAACAGTTTCCAACAAATGCTACTAGGCGAGATATCCATTCACCATATATATATACTTATCCAAAGAAGTTTCCGATGTGGAAAAGGGGAAAAGTCGTATGTACACAGTTTTGAGATTTCGAAGTCTATTCCTGCACTTTTACAGAAAGGTATGGTACGTTTCCTGAAGATGCTACTCAAGGTGCAATTTGGCCTAATTATACAAGACATTTTGCCTCTGTGAAGTGACTTGCGTTCAAGTGTGTTTTGGAAAGAGCAGAATTGGTATCCTACTCGATGGCAAATCAGGGGAAACCATCTCTCCCTCCCATCCGCGACTCGAGATGGGCTGTAGATTGGGTATAAAACATAATGGAAAGCACTTGAAAGTATAAAGAGTGGCTAACACTTGAGGTTGAAATCAAGGGGTCGAGACCCTACAAACACCGTCGATAATTGAGAAAACATACTCAACTACATAGCTGAAACATTTCCACCAGTTCCAGAGGCAGTCCACGGGCAATCAACTTATTTTGCTAACTTATAGGGGCAGGGTGTTGAAATGCGAACCTAAGCTGCTTTCGGTCTGCTCGAGCTATTTGTACAAACAATAAAACAGTAACCAAGCAAATCGTGGGTGAATTCAGCATCGGGGCAGGTCCTCGAGACTATATATACTAGCTGTAACAACAATGTAATAGCAAACATGCAAATAAACTTCGGGGAACCGATTTAGTCTGTACTCTTTGAGCGGACCATTCTATTTTAGCCAGAATGGTATTTATATAAAGTAAGGCCCCTTTTATTTCCCGGTTAATTTGTAAACGGACAGGGATTTCCTGGCGAATAGTTTTCTGCCTCTTCAAAAAGGAGAGGCGGACATAGGTGGGCATTCTTCATATGTGGTCCCTATATATCTAAATATACCCCCGCTCATCACAGAACGCTCACAAGACTTTTTTAAATTTTTGGTCAATTTTCTAGCGGAATCGGGAATTATGAGCGCTATATCATGGAAGTATTTTCTTTTATGATTCTTCAAAGCAATTATTCGACCAATTTTCTCCGGGGCATCGCGTATTTTTCTCCCGTCCCTTCGCCTTCATCTCGAGCGACATGTGCGCGCCATATGAAAAAGTCTCCCGAGAATTCGGATAAACACGGAAGTGAGCTTCTAACAAACCCTAGTAGAGCGTAGAGTAATGTCATACCTACACCCGGTCCCCGTCAACGACCGGTCCACTAGCAGGGTTAATAAGGGCAGTATTCCCCTAGTTCTGTATAAATTTTGAGTTCAAGCTGACCTCCCACTTTATCCACCCCTCATTTCTGTGCACTTTGTCTTATACCCCACCCAAATTAAATTGTGGATTATATTTTGGCCCAAATACTAATATTAGTTGTTATACAATTTGTGATATTGTGAAAAGTAATTCCATGCGAGAAAATAAAAAACAAAATGAAAAATTTAAAGTGGGAAAATATAACATTTATATTTTTGTACTGGAACTTTTGTATAAAAATCACTGGCATAACTAGCTAGGAAATGAAATTCTAAGCCATTCCGACTGAGTTTCTCGGAAATTAATGTGGGTGGGGAGGGCTTTTTTCATTTCTGGGGAGTGTTGGGGAGGGTCTGGAGTTCGAGTCAAATATAACTTCAATCGATTTCAGGTTAGAAAGTTACCAACAGTGATAAAGGTCTATAGTTTTCACACATAACACAGTTGCAATTAGATCGTAACAGTAGTGTAAAATAGGGCCAGTGTTCGGTTCGGGTTCTGGTTCGGTTCAGAATCACGCTCAATGACGTCATCATGATCAGGGTCAAATGAGGAGGGCGAAGGACAAATGAAGAGAAAGATGGTCAAATGAGGAGGGTGAGAGTCAGATGAGGAGGGCGAGGGTGAAAGGAGGGCGAGGGTCAAATGAAGAGGACGATGGTCAAATGAAGAGAGCGAGGGTTAAATGAAAAGCGAGCAGAGTGCGAGGTCAAAGATTCGACCAATCGGAATCAAGTATGCGACCGCCATGTTTGATGACGTTAGTATAATTTATAAAGAATTATGATGTTTGATCATGTGAGATGTCGAGTATAACCCGTATCCGTTGTTGCGGGAAACCCTTAAAGTTCCCACTCCATATCCAGATGTTCGACGATCGCATGAAAATTTGACCAATCAGAATCGCGTATACGACCGACAGATTAAGCTATAGAGAGAAGGATGTATCGTGGTCAGTTCAGTTCAACCGCTATACCACCGCAAATGTATTCTATATTGCCGTGTATTTACATGAATGTTATTCACGGCATACAATCGATAGTGTCGATCTAAGAGTTACCCTCCGCTCAAGGAGGTATAGAAGGGTTATCTCAGAGTGAAAATGGAGGGTCCCGTTCGAAATTCGTTTTCTGTGGCGTACAGATCTTAATTTTCCTTTCTTTTTTCCATCGCACGGAACAACCCGATAACCATAGAACACATCAAGATGCCGATCCAATGCGTGTGATTGTTTGTACCGGAACAGCTGTTGAAAAAAGATGCTGCACCGTTGTACATCGATTTCTGATATCATGTATATCCGTTAATTGTAATTTTTTGCTATATGATTGTCCCTCTAGATGCAATTTAGATATGCCAGGTAGTCTAATCGGCTAAAATAAAAACAGTTCACCTCTTCTTAGCAGAATTCTATCGAACTTTCACCTAAAACGCGCGTGTACAGGTTGTGAGGAGTAGTAACTTTCACACTTGATTTGCTTGAATGACGAAACTGTGGTTTATACGAGTATGGTTCTTGTGCGGATATAACCACTAACACCACTAATGTTCCGTGAAAAACAGTTTATAATAAAATAATAGTTTGAGACTTTATCCAGGAACCACAAAGTACGGTCAGGTAGACAGATGACTCCGAGTGGAGCCTTTTATACCTCCAAGAGCGAGCTAGTATGCCTAGAGGTACACTATCGAATATGTGCCGTGTTAGTGAAGGGATAAATATAAGGGACGGTAACTCTATTTTTCAATTTTGGACACTACACTACAATTTTGGTATCATATCGGGGCTATGCAAGTGATCCAAGTATCGTAAGACAAAGGGGGATGCAGTAAGCCATGCAGTAAGATATGACGTCATAAAACCGGAAGTACACTTATTTTTTTTAATATTGAAATATATGTAAGAGTCGGATCATGAGCAGTTAGAACTTAGGAAGAAAAGGGAAGCAGCTCTATTGATTTTTAAAAGGTGATGCAAGGTGGACCCATCATCCCTTTTTATCACCCTTGATATGTGATGATCAGAACGCATCACCATTAAAAGGTGATTCTGGCTGTGCCTTATAGCATTGTGCCCTTTCCCTTTATACAACACTGTGTCATCTCACTTTTGTACATGTACCACTGTACAGTAATTCCCGCTTATATAGTATTGTGCCCTTGCCGCTTATATAACGCTGCTCCCCCTTATATAGCTCTGTACTGTTCCCTTGCCACTAGCACTGTGATATTCCCTTTCTATAGTACTGTGTTATTCCCCCTTATATGACACTGTGCTATTCCTCTTTCAAAAGCACTGTGCGATTTCCCCTTATATATATGACTGTGCTATTCTCCGTACATAGTACTGAGCTATTCTCCCTATGTATCACTGTGCCATTCCTCTTATATTGCAGTCTCATTCCCCTTTATATGTAACAGTGCCAGCTCTCTTATGTTTCATGTCCCTTATACAGCTCTGTGCTACATGTATCCCCTTTTATACAGCACCGTGCCCTTCGCTTTTATTAAACTGTGCCGTCCCTCTTAAATAGCACTGTGCCATCTCTCTTATGTATCACTGTGTCATCACCCTTCTATAGCACTGGGTCGTCCTTTTATACAGCACTTTGCAATTCCCCTTATTTGCAGCGTTTCATTCCCCCTTATAAAGCACAGTGCTACATGTATCAACTCGCATATAGCACCGTGCCCCTCCTTTTTATTACACTATGCAGTTCCTCTTTTGTAGCACTGTGCCATATCTCTTATGTATCACTGGGTCAATGCCTCCCTTCACCCCCTTATGTATACTGTGTCGTCCGCTTTATATAGCAAGTTGCAATCTCCCTTATATAGCAGTGTGCCATTTTTCTTACATAGCACTGTGTCATCCCCCTTGTTGGAACTCTGCCGTCCCCTTTGTAGAACGTTGTTATCCCCCTTATATAGCCGTGTGTCATTCCTCTTATATAGCACTGTGTCATCCCCCTTGTTGGAACTATATCGTCACCTTTGTAAAACGTTGTTATCCCCTTATATATTAGCGTTTCCTTCCCCCTTAAAGCACCTTGCTACCCCCGTGTATAGCACTGTGCCACTTCCTTATATTGCACTGTGCCGTCCCTCTCGAATATCACTGTGCCATCCCTCACAAATATCACTGCCATCCCTCTCATGTATCACTGTGCCGTCTCTCTCAAATATCACTGTGCCATCTCTCTCAAATATCACTGTGCCATCCCTCTCATGTATCACTGTGCCGTCCCTCTCGAATATCACTGTGCCATCCCTCACAAATATCACTGTGCCATCCCTCTCATGTATCACTGTGCCGTCCCTCTCAAATATCACTGTGCCATCCGTCTCATGTATCACTGTGCCGTCTCTCTCAAATATCATGGTGCCATCCCTCTCAAATATCACTGTGCCGTCCCTCTCATGTATCACTATGTCATTCTTCTTATTGGCACTGTGCCGTCTTCTTTATGTAGCACTTTGCTATGTCTCTTACATAACAGTGTTTCATTCCCCTTCAGGGGGGTCTCGGTGGCCGAGTGGTCTAAGGCGCGTCGCTGGTGACCGCCAGCCTCACACCGCTGAACCGGCACAGTTACTTGCCGACGGGCGGTGGTTCTCTCCGGTACTCCGGCTTCCTCCGCCAACCAGACTGACTCCATATGAGTGAAACAACCTTGAGTGTGACATTAAGCCAAACCCCCTCCCCTCCTTCTATTGCACTGTGCCTTCAATCTTATATAGCACTGTGTCATCCTCAGTTTTTCGAGGTGATTGCTTAACCTTTCTAGCCTCTCGACGAAAAAAGTTCTCTACACCCAATGGGTGTTGAATACAATATTTGAAATGATCTGGGGATTTATGTCAGTCTACCGGACCCCCTCTCAGATATCTTGACTATTACTACTTTCGGACCTAAAAAAGTTTATCTGCCTGACTGGGCGTGGATACTTATTTTTTTATTTATTTTTTTGCTTTTTTGTTGTTGTTGTTTTTTTTCAGGACACTGTGCAAGACCCAATATAGCCATTCTGACTACATTTAAGTGAAAACCGTCAAACCGTTAGAATGCAAGGAACTAAATAACGAAAGTCGCGAAGAGAAAGAGCATATAAATTCCACAGAACGTAGCCCAATAAATGATCTCACTAATCCATTTTTGACAAATGATTTCTCACCACTCCTGAAGTCCCGAACTTGAGTTTAGTGCCCAGAAAGCGGCGGCGTGGGGTCCATTCAGTATAGTGACAGCGGGGGTATTTAGCTCATGTGAAAGGCCCAAAGTTTCAATGAAAGAAGGCTGGGATCATATGGCATTAATAACCTGGGTGTCAGTGACGCCTTCCTCCAACTCGGAGAAAGTGAAATAATACGGACTACCTAATTATCTCCACCGTCTAAGGAGATGTTTGAGAAGTTCTGACAAATAACCCAATTTACACCACGATATGTCTTGACAAATCTCCGTGATCCGGCTGAGATAGCGCGTAGCGCGTAGCCGTTTCTTCTTCAGTTCGGAGAAATTTTAGATTTACAGTTTTAGGGATATAATTAGTTCATTATTCGTTCTCAATTGATAAAAATCCACAAAACAGGACAATCTATAAATGTCGGTTTTGTGGGATATATCGAGTGACTTCCGATAAACGAAAGTGAAGGAAACTTCTTAAATTGCACTGATTTCATACCCCCGAACAAGCTCACATGTTTGATTGCCATGGCTTGTACCTGTTTCTCATGCTCTCTCATGCTTGAATTTTAGGTAATATATGTTTTGCCATCCCCCGGGAATATTTATAACTATCGCACGCCAAAATTACTTTCAATGTAAGAATATTACATCTATCTATAAATATTATAAATAACTAAATCATATTCTTCAAATAGGATACGGTACTTAATTAAAGCATGTTCGTCAACAAGATACTCCAATAAATCATATTCTTCAAATAACACTGTCAGTATTTTTGGGTATAGACGTGACGTGTCCAAAAGAGTTCGGTCAAAAGTACCCAAAAATGTTTGGGTCAAAATGGAATGTTTGGGTCAAAATGGAATTTGACCCAAACTCTTTGGATCAGTCACGTCTAAATTTGACCCAATCCTTTTGACACAGCAGGATGCCTAATTATAACATATTATAACACTAGGATACGTAATTAAAGCATATACGCCTAATATCGGCCCGTTTGGTCAGTTCAAAACTTTATCCCCATATGAGACTTCGGACAGTTATTCCCAAGGTTACCCAGCCTGTGAGCGTTTGGGATCGCTGAAGCGTGAAATTACTGGTGTGCTGGGATATCGGGACTCTGCCATTAGCACAAGCCAGTTTTTGCAATAGCAAGCGTCAGATCCGACATTCGATGTCCAGCCGTCGTCCGTAAAAAACTTCCTCGTCAATAATCGAAAGATCTATTCCATATGACGGTTGTCACGAATTCCAAATGTGTATAAAATGAAAATAATTTTAAAAAACACAAGTTGGTTTCCTACAAGAGAGAAACGGTCAACAGTTTTCAATGATGTCAACAAGACATGATGATGTTCTTTTCATAAAATAATAATCACTGACCATTATTCTTTATCCAGATCAATTTTCAAGTCGTCTTCCAGAGTATGTAACTATCTCAGTAACGCTTTGATTGTGGCTGTTCATTTGAAAACCATGGAGATGTAAGACAGAAGCATTCAAAGATTTCGAACCATGGTCAGGTGCGGTATTTGCCACTTTTCGCCCATGACGTATTCACACGGAACTATTTTTTAAGTTTAGGCATAAAATGAGAATGTGAATAGTCGCTTTCGCTCTTGTCCTAAATTCCGTATCTGACAAAGTACCAGATTAATATTGTTATTTCACCCCCATAGACTTCGTAGTCGTGTTGTAGAAAATAATGCATCCACGTCACACTTGGATTGTGTCTGTTCATGTTGATACTATGGGGAACTCGATTGTTCAAGCTAACCCTAGCCGGGGTATTGGATACATGTTACGAAACGTAGCACCAAATAACATATCACGATTGTATTTTCAATCAATGAGTGCTCTTTGTCACCAAAACTGAGAGAATTACAAAGGGGGTTCTGGATTTTTTTATGTGAATTCGTTTTTGTCAGTATACACTGGCTAATTAGATGAGCAACTTCACCATAATAAAATACTATTAATCTGTTATCTGTTATTTATATAACAAATACTTGGTTAATAGTTTGGATTCAATGCGATTGTTAGTTTTCCTGTATCCTATTAAATAGAGAGTAACTTGTTTGAGATGTGAAATCCAAGGGCATCTCAAACGTCAAGTCAGTCAGTATAGTTTAGGAATATCGGGTGAGCAAACATAGAAGTGCTTGGATATGTAAGCAAATTGGGAAAAATTCTGGATGAGTTTACTGGTATTAATATAACAGTTCTACAGATCGGAATATATGTATCTTGGGTAAGTAGGCAAAAAGCGGGAAATCCCGATTTTACAGATGTAGGCCCTCGGTGGCCGAGTGGTCTTAGGCGCTTCGCTGCTGATCGCTAGCCTCACACCGCTGAATTGGCACGGGTTTGAGCCCAGCTGGTCCATGTGTGAAAGTTTGTCAGTTACTTGCCGAAGTGCCATGGTTCTCTCCGGGTACTCTGGCTTCATCCACCAACCTAACTGACTGTCTGGTCGATTTTTCGAATATTTTATTTAGATAATTTCTTCGGAAAAACTGCATGATAAATAAATCTGGTAAAAAATAATCTGAAGTGAAATAAACAATTTTTTAGCTCATCTGGGCCGAAGGCCCGATGGGCTTATGTCATGGCCTGATTGTCCGTCGTCCGTCGTGCGCCGTGCGTCGTCCGTCGTCCGTCGTGCGTAAACATTAAGCTGAAACTTGGCATGCATATTCCCCCCAATGAGTACACCAGAATTTGTTCATGCCGTGTCGATACGATTTTAAATATGGCTGCCATGGCGGCCATCTTGAATTTGCCAGTCAAATCTTGTCATCATTATTTTTCGGTAACTACTGCATGGATCTTTCTCAAATTTGGTACACAGGTTCCTCTTGGGGTCTAGTTGTGCAAGATACCTTTGTGGTCTGATTCACAATTCCAAGATGGCCCCCAGGCGGCCATCTTGGATTTCCCCATGAAACATTGTTATTGCGATTTCTCAGGAACTACTGCGTGGATCTTCCTCAAATTTGGTACACAGGTTCCCCTTGGGGTCTAGTTGTGCAAGATACCTATTCTGCTCTGATTCGAACATCCAATATGGCCACCAGGTGGCGGCCCATCTTGGATTTCTCTATGAAACTTCGTTGTCGTGATTTATCAGGAAGTACTGCATGGACCTTTCTCAAATTTGATACACAGGTTCCCCTTGGGGTCTAGTTGTGCAAGATACTTCTGTGGTCTGATTCAGAAATCTAATATGGCTACCAGGCGGCCATCTTGGATTTTCAGATGAAACATTGCTATTGCGATTTCTCAGGAACTACTGCGTGGATCTTTCTCAAATTTAGTACAGAGGTTCCCCTTGGGGTCTAGTTGTGCAAGATACCTATTCTGCTCTGATTCGAACATCCAATATGGCCACCAGGTGGCCATCTTGGATTTCCCTATGAAACTTCGTTATCGTGATTTATCAGGAAGTACTGCATGGATCTTTCTCAAGTTTGATACACAAGTTCCCCTTGGGGTCTAGTTGTGCGAGATACTTCTGTGGTCTGATTCAGAAATCCAATATGGCCACCAGGCGGCCATCTTGGATTTTCAGATGAAACATTGTTATCGCGATTTCTCAGGAACTACTGCATGGATCTTTCTCAAATTTGGTACAGAGGTTCCCCCTGGGGTCTAGTTGTGCAAGATACAATTTGTGGTCTGATTGAAAAATCCAATATGGCCACCAGGCGGCCATCTTGGATTTCCAGATGAAATTTGTTGCCGTGATTTCTCAGGAACTACTGCATTGATCTTTCTCAAATTTGGTACAGAGGTTGCCCTTGGGGTCTAGCTGTGCAAGATACCATTTGTGGTCAGATTGAAAAATCCAATATGGCCACCAGGTGGCCATCTTGGATTTCCGCATGAAACTTTGTTATCGCGATTTCTCAGGAACTACTGCATTGATCTTTCTCAAATTTGATACACAGGTTCCCCTTGGGGCCAAGTTGAGCAAGATACCTTTTCTTGTCCGATTCGAAAATCCAATATGGCCACCAGGTGGCCATCTTGAATTTCCCCATGAAATTTTGTTATCGTGAATTCTCAGGATATTACTGCATGGATGTTGATACACAGGTTCCCCTTGTGGTCCAGTTGTGCAAAATACCTTTTTTGGTCCATTTCGAAAATCCAATATGGCCGCATCTTGAATTTCCCATGAAACTTTATCATGAAATCTCAGGAAATAACTGCATGGATCATTTAGTGTTCATGGGGGACAACACAAGTTAGAAACTCATCTATTGCAGATCTTTAGTAAAAATTTCTCACAGCTACTTCCTCCAGTTACAGACAGATGAGCTACAGTGCCGTGGCACTATCTTTTTATTTATTTAGACGAAAACACTACTATCCAAGGTAAGTTGAATTTTGTAACTTCTCTACTACGCTTGCTGTTCCGATTACAACCCAGGACCCGAGAATGATGGATGAGCGGGAAATTTTGGTGGAAAATATACTTCCATATCTAAAGCTGCATTCCAATGTTTTGATATCTGTATAATTTTACCCCTTTCTCCCAGTTTTTATCGTCAAACCTTAAACCAAACTGTCAGTCTTGCGATAAAGGACTAGATGCATGTCAATCGACATTTTTCGTTGACATCTCTTTTGTGTTTGACCAAGGAGAGTTCAGGTCTCGGGCGTTACGAGTTACAAGTCGTGACAAAACAAGCCGAGTCGATTTAATAGTGTATTAAAGTGGTGATAATCAAACCGTAACTTCACGGTCACGGCTGATTGGATACTGCTGTGGATTGGATACTACTGGGGGTGATGTCGGCTCCACCGAATGGGATAAACGGTAGCTGTGACCTTCGCAGAAGTGATCCAGCTGGGTTTTAGGCCTGTCATGCACAGATCCCACACAGGAGTTGGGGTCAGGGAGAAAGAAGAACGAAACGAAATATGGAGCGGAAATATGCGCGAGTCCCAAAAAATTCTAAACACCATGCAGTCGGCCAAACACAGAGTAATGGTCTCACGGCGTTCATTGTCTTGAACCAGGGCTAACAGCGTTCTTGTTTCAGCTGGAGGAAAGGGCTTGGAACCTCAATTTCCGACAAGCAGATATCGGAGTATGCGAGAAGAAACTTCAACCTGATACATCAGTTTTGATCCTATTCAACTATCCCACTATAGTTTCTTTCACCTCGGGGCCATTGATTACTTGATAGCACAAGCTAATCAGACCGGGGGTTAGACGTTCCCTTTCCTTCCTTTCGGCACTGCTTCCTTTTTCGCTTCTTTCTCATATCTGCGAAAGTCTCTTCATGCAAAAGCCTTTTAGCGGATTCTGCGAAAAAGCATTTTTGTATAGGTTTTGTGAAGTCATCGGCGAGCTCGGCGCGCAGTCGGTCGTTGTGCGGATATGGGGTCTCCAAAAATGGCCTTCACTAAACCCGTTGGAGCGAAAGTTAGCCACAAAACAGATAAACTCGACAAAAGGAATATGATTCGAAATTTCTGCTACGTTTCCGAGCTTTTTGCTTCGGCGATCCGTCTTTTTTCTAAAGATTTGACACAGCTTGAAAGCTACCAGGGGTTGAACAAGGTTGAACAGCTTGACTAAGGGTAAGCAGTAATTGAGGGGATCTTTTACGACGCTCCTGCCAACCCATCCAGTATTCATTTGCCCGGGTCGGCCGCGAAGAGAGACGACCCGAGTCTGGCAAGCGAACACAATGCCTCACTGGATCTAATTGATAGCTGGACATAGAGAGCTTTTACACCGTGTGAATGTCTTTGTCCGTTTCGATTGAAAACTCATTTTCTCGTTTTCAAATTTCAATTCCATTTTGTTCGAGGGGTGGAGATGCTATCAGAAGAGATAATAGAGGGACCAAGCACCAAACAGAGTGGGGAGTCCTGTCTCTGACTGGGTGCAAACAAGGGCTCACGGGCAATGTTAATTTCATAGCTGTCTGTACTCCAATGCCGTCTAGATGGTTGTATCGAAAAGTGTCGTGTTCTATTCAAGGGCAGCCCACCTATCGGACAATAGGCTCTCAAGGGGAATGTTAAGTACCCGAAGTGGATTAAAAGGTGATTTCTCCGCCAAATTATGCGACATAATATTGAGAAATTTTGAGGAAGCAAGCTGTGCTATAGTCGGCGATAAGTACAGATTTTATTCATATCGCATAACATGATGTTTTACACAGTCAACAGATTTAATCGGTTAAATGCGCAAAATTGGTAGTTGCACATCTCGTATTGCAGGTTAATTTGATTCAGAGACTATCATTTATAAGCATGAAATATAACAGAAGAAATTACCAGGTATCAGAGCTTCTGTGTATCAAATCATCCCCCCCTCCTTCTCTCTCTCTTTATAATGGATTTTAATTTTCATGGAATTTCCCCTTGAGGAACCCTGAATGGAGTTGAACAAGATGAGGTCTTAGTCTCACGGAGAGCTGTCACTCCCTATAACAGTCAATAAAAAAACACAATAGAGGAAATCGACAACTTGTCTGTTTCCTTTTGTTGACAGATAACGACTAGAATATATTGGCTCTGTAAACACCTATTCATACAAATGACAGTGACACTCTACGATGCCTGGGGTCCTTTACTATACCACTACCGGACTTTCTTGACGAATTTGGGAAGAATTGGTTCTATCTTGTCGTATATATAACGCCAGTCAAGTATATATCAACCAAAATTCTCCGCTTCGGCGACCTTATAAAATCATCCTAACAGTAATGAATATACAATTGGACGCGCTTGTGGCCCCAAGTCTTCAATTCTTTTCTTTCTTCGTTATCAATCTGTAGTTTGTCCAGAGAACATCTTTGAAACCGGTTGACACCTTTGACGCTTGTGACGGTATGTCATGTTCGTGATCGAAAATCTCTTTATCTCGTTGTATCCCCGATGTCAATCTTTTGGATTATGTAGATCAACGCCCTATCTCTGTAAAGATTATGCAAACTTTCCCCAATATAAAATACATTTTAATTGCCATGGTGAATTCGTCCAGCTCTCATTTGAACGATTTTACCTCTAATCAGGTCGATTCCCATGGATTTATCGATACCACGTTGTGTCCCCCATCAAGCAAACGCTGGATCACCGTGGTCTCCATTTGACACTGATCATCATCGTGACACCTACGTCGTACTATACAGGTCCAATTTGTAGGTTTCGTCGTCTTCGTAACAATACATATAATTATGCAACCATCATTACAGGAAACGTTTAATTGCGATTCTTTCGATCCAACGGCACTCGCAATTTACTTAATTAAATAGTTGATTAATCTAAACTATAACCAGGGTATATTTATTTCTGTATGAATAACTATTATATGCAAATTCATATAGATATTTTTGTTCTATTTTTCTGTATTAATCAGCGAAAAATTAATTAGGTACTGCGGGTCACCATTCAAATATGGCCCTGAGTACCAAACTGTACACCAGGCAGTACTGTATTGCGGAGCTCAAGGTGTTCGCATGCACACACGCAAACAAAATGCAGCTAAAATGTAAGCTGACTGATCAAGCGAAACTGACAATTGCTTCTCTGCATTGATTTGATTGAAATTGTAGCTTTCGGGCCGCTCCCCATACGGATTTCGCTGCCCATCAAGACAACGTTTTATTTATATTTCATTAGACTTCAATTCACAGATTTACAAGCACTATCGTTTAAAACAATTAAAGTGATCGTAAACCCTCAAGTATAGTTTCCATCAAATGAAAGGCCATTGCGAACAGTGTGGGAAACTATCTATTGTAATTTTTTACGATTTTATTACACAGAGTAAACTGCAAATAAAGCATGGCATTCTATGGTGGTCTGCTGCAATCATATCTAGATCCAGTGACGTCACACTGCCTTAATACATATATTTCAAACTTTGTATGCACTTTCCAATGCTTGATTCGAGCTTAAGGTGTGTATACTTTGAGTTTCAACACAGACTCACTGTTCCAGCGTGCATGTTTCACCAAAATCGGGGAAATTAAATGCAAGATTCAAATTGACTTGACACATATATGAGTTACCATCTCCCAGATTTTGGTGAAACATGCACATTGGAACAGTGAGTCTGTGTTGAAACTCAAAGTATACACACCTTAAGCTTGAATCAAGCATTGGAAAGAGCATACAAAGTTTGAAATATATGTATAAAGACAGTGTGACGTCACTGGACCTAGATTTGATTACAACAAACCATTATAGAATACCATGCTTTATTTGCAGTTTACTCTGTGTAATAAAATCGTAAAAAATTACAATAAATATTTTCCCACACTGTTTGCAATGGTCTTTCATTTGATGGAAACTTTACTTGAGGATTTACAATCACTTTAATAAAAGATAGATAATTAAGGTTTTAAAATGCCTATATCCAGGTTCGACTATAAATCAGCCAATCAGTTCATAGAGAGCAACTAAAGTATAATTGTTGTAGTTCTATTTATAATGGATTGATTGGTGTTCCCTTTGTCAATGTTCCCTTCCCTTACACACAGAGTCGTCCTGAGAAAACTAGCAGAACGGCGACTAGTCTGTATAAATCTGTGCCTGCATCATTGCTCGCGGAAATGTGTATCGGGGAACAGGATGGCAAGCTTCATCCTATTGTGCTTAAAAGTCAAAGTTTTTTCTTCTAGATTTGATGGTTGGCTTTTTCGGGATATCACAGGGGCGTCGTGTCAGGGGCGGTCTGTTTCTGGGACGTATGTGTCTGCAGGCAATATTTGTAGCTCATATATGCAGGTATCGTGAGCTTCATCTCGTGTCGTACTAGCATAATATCGCATTTGTTTTATCGAAGCAATGCATGGTAAGATGTTACAACGGCGATAGTATGACACTGGGACGCCTATGCCGATGATACGATGATACGTTTGCAATGATACGATGATACGTTGTCGATGATACGATGGCGACGATACTTTGGTGATGATACGATGGCGATGATACGTTCGCGATGATACGATGGTACTTTAGCGATTATACGTTGACGATAATACGATGGCGATGGTTTGATGTTGGTTATAAACTGGCGATGAAACGAGGAAGATGGTTATAATACGATGTTACGTCGATGGGGATATTGTGGTACAATGGCGGTGGTACGATGAAGGTAATACAATACAACGTGTACACGAAGGCGTTAAATGATGGATCGAAGATGGCGATACGATAGTACGATGCCAGGATGCAATGATGACGATGATACGCTGTTACGAAGTTAAAGGTGACAGTACAAAGTTACGATGGTAAAATAATGCCATCGTATCATTGTAATCGTATAAGGGTCATCGTTTCATCGATATTGTATTGTCTCCATCGTACCATGTGACCATCGTGTTATCGCCATCGTATCATCCTCATCATCGTACCAACGTATGATCGTATCATGGGCCTTGGTGGATTTCACCGTGATACGAATCTGGCAAAATCAGCCGCCAAAATATACCAGATCGATGTTTCGGGGGTACTGCACCTGGCATTTTACCGTTTAACTGATTCTGGCAATAAAAAGAGAATTCATCATGTATGGACACCCCCCCCCCCCCCAACTCGTCCATATATATGCACAGTCACACGGACACACCTTTATCCACGTCTTACTGTTCCTTTCAATCCATTTCAAGGTGTCTTGGTCTTTCAAACAGACATGTACCAAATTGCATATAATATATTTTACAGGTGGTTAACGGTTTAACTTATTCCCCTCGATCGTAAAACAAACAGAAATTGCGGCGAAAGGATAATAATGTAATGTTTACACGGCTGATATTTAAACCTTAAAACAACACGTTCAAACTTTGGGATATTAAAATATCGCCATATAGGCACATCAAAGGCACATGGCGAGCTTTCGATCATGTACGGAATATAGATTCTGGCTTGACCGCGATATGCATCCTTCCAGCTATCGATCTGTATCGTTCAGAGAATTGTCAAATTATCAGGATTCAAACTGTTCATATACATGTATATATTATCAGATGTTTATTACGGTTTTCCTATTGATAACTTGATGTGTGGCAGTGGTTGTGTAGTGAGAAATGGCGAGTGCAAATGCTGCGGTATTTCATCCAGTTACAGAATACAAAGGTTATCTTCCTGACATAATATATGTGTGGGAAACTGTTGCCCGCGTCGTCGTTGAAAACGCTAGTATTTATTTAAAATAATAATTATCTTTTACCAAAGTATACTGTTCAATGTAAATTGCATTGTGGTTTTTTCTTTCTTTTTTTTGTTATAGCAGCAAGAGAAGCAGGATAGACTGGCGATCACCAAAATCATAAGTTGTCAACATTCGCAACTTCTCGGGGATCTCCGGTTTGAGATGTCCCTCGAAGGCCATTGACGCCATATTGGACTAGAGCGTGGTCACGTGTGTTTCGGTCTGTCAGGGAACTGTCAGTGACGTCACGGGAATTATATCTTGCCAATACGTGGCGTGTGTACCATTTAAACTGATGGTTTTCTATTGAAACGTGCTTCGAATGAAAAGAATAAACAGTTTTTAGAATATCTGACGTAAATCAGAGACTCGCAGGGAAATATTTGCTGGTCGGGGATTAAGGCTTCCGCGAGAGTGATTGGGCTTCGGAGCCATGCGTATTAAACCGTTCCGGCGCGTCACATCTGGAGATTCATAGGAAATTCATGCTGTCCCCCGAGCGTAGAATCAGTCCCCTTAACTCGCAAAGAAGCTTCCAGAAAATGTTCGATTTAGACGAAAAATAGTCCCTTTGACTTTCCTGTGTACCACACTTGAATTATACTTTATACACTACACATGCTCATTTTGATACTTTGTGATGCATTTCATAATAAATAAATATCGGTGCTTCATTTTGTTGTAAATTCTCTTTGGTTCGAATTTATGTCAATTATGCATGTTATATACGACGTATGGAGCTAGTAGTTCATGAGTATCGAACAAAAAAAAACCAGAAATGGTGTAAGAATACTGGTATGTATGAATATAGTATTGGTCATTAATATGCACGGTTTCCTCTCCACAGTGATTGGCTGGATTTCCGTCCATTTTTCTGCACTGGTCAATGAAAATCCTGCATTTCCTTCCGAAAATGTGTATTGGCCAATCAAGAGCTTCAAAACAGGAAGATAGATATATCGTGATGCATACCTTGTTGCAACCACCTCAATACCGCAGCCACCAGTCAGATTTTTAGATAGGATCCCCGCCCGAGCAGCACACCGCCGGAAGTGATATCATATGTAGTCAAATCGCTGTTTGTCGAACATTCCGATTACTTTTCAATTCTGCATTATACCTCTGTTGACCTAGCGTTAAAAAGACTGATCTAGAGATTATTCCCCCCCTCGCTCCCCCCCCCCCCTTTATATGGGTATAGCATATGCAAAATAGTTCGCTCATGTGCAAAACTGAAGGAGTTGTGCTGTCGGATTCAAACTGAACCGTGTGAGCATGAGTTTTTTCCTATACGTCATAGCCACGTCGTAAAGGTCATCTTCCGCTATTGGTAGCAGAGTCATGTGGAGTGAGCCTGTGAAACTGAGCATGCGCGGTTGACAAAACATCTCTGTTGAATTGAAGCGCCAGAATAGAACTGGAGACCCCCTATGAGATATAGCCTGATTCGGAAAGGATTTGATCTTTCTTGTTCCAGTAGGTACGTGTTGGTGCACGGAACTTCCGGCAGGTACCAAAGGCACTCACAATTAGATTTAGTAATTAAATATTATATTTTTCTAGAAATTAACTTTCTAATGTACACGTATACAGTATCTATCGACTCATGTAGCAAAACAAATATTCTGAAATAGTTTACCGATCATTCGCAATAATTGCGGGTGCATTTGGTAAAAGTGAAAACGAGAGACGACTTCCCGGAAGCAGATTTTCACGTCACTAACCCTAAAGATGGGCAGTCATTCAGGGGGAGAACAAACACTTTCCGGAAAGGGTTATTGGATGAGTTCTGCTCCACTCTACAGGTATAAATAGCGTGAATGTATTCTGGAGAACCGCTGTGGCATTGATCATTTGACCTCCAAACTAATGGTGTACTTCTTGGGGAACCGCTACACCCAATGACTGGTCAATTCAGCTGCTCAGGACTGGAGACATCGCACTGACATCAAGAGCCTGTGACCTTGACCTTTGCCTTTAGGCATATCGTCCTACATTTCAAGGGTTAAGACAGTCCCACCTTCCCAGCCACCTTTTCGAACCAAATTTGTCACATGACAATCCCTCCTTCGGAATATATTCAAAACTTCTCGTAGATGATGCTTCGTTTATTTCCGTCGCTTGTCAATTCATCTGACGCCAGGACACAGGAAACCACATGTATTTCCAATCGCTCACAAGTTGCCGGTCGTCACGTCGGTGTCTTCAGCTATCATATTAGTTTCACTGAAGAGAATTTATTGTTAAACTATTGGACTTGCTTATATACCAAGGACGGTGAACCTTAACCTTACCAGTTGCTGAAACACAATTCGCATACAGTTCAAATACGACTGTGTTGCGTTCTAGAATTAAGGGAGGCAACTCATCAACACGGTTACAGACACTGGGATTTCAACAAAGGATAACACTGGAACCAGTCAAGCGTGGTTTATTCAATTCATTATCATACAGGCCCACTGGATCCAATTGCAGATATGATAACAATAAAACAATGATATATAACATAATAAAACGATCAAATGGCGAAAATTCAGACAATTGTACATCTACATAATTAAACACAATAAAACGATTCAATGAATACACTAAAATGTATTTGGATGTATACCATTTTTAACCCCATTGTTATTGGAACGACTTGTGACTTTTAGTATGTTTGCATATGACGTAAGGTATTTTATTTGTTGGAACTTGTCCTACATGTATGTTCGGTTGTAACTAATTTGACCAATATATAAATGCTCGTAATATGAAATATTTCTTTCTTTTGAAAATGCGTATATCGCCAATCATAGGCAATAGAGCATTATGGTTGGACAGCGCATGCGCTAACGGAAGTGGAACTCTTTATCGAGAACGACAGGGGTTGAATACTCCGAGATTTCACCGAAGGATACCCATGGAACCAGACAAGATCAATAGGGCAATGTGGGTTTCTGCGCATGTCTAACCAGAAGTAGAACTCTAGACCGAAAATGACCGAATTAGTGCTTCACAAAAGAAAACGTATGGACTTCGTCCTGTACAATAGTGCATTGTGAGTCGCTTGCGCATGCTTAGCGGAAAGTAGAACTTTCTACCGAGAACAACAGTGGCTAGAGACATCGAGGTTTTACCATCGGATAAACCTAGCACCAGTCATACGCAATAGGGCATTTTGGGTCGACTGCGGATGCGCAACCGGAAGTGGAACTCTCTACCGAGAACGACAGGGGTTAGAGACACTGGAATTTCACTAAAGGATGCCCTTGGAACCAGTCATGTTTGATAGGGCATTGTGCGTCGATTACTCATGCGCGACCGGAAGTGGAACTCCCTATCGAGTACATCGGGTTTTCACCAGCGCAGACTTCTGGACAAAGTCATGTGCTAGAGGGGATTGTGGGTCGATTGCGCATGCGCAACCGGAAGTGCAGTTCTATGTTTTTCTGTTGATTCCCAAAAGATTCAGAACATTTCTTTCAGGACAATATGCTTATATCTTGAAATCACGTACATTACAGGTTTGATGTCCGAAACTAGTTATCAATGCTTGATCCTGCTTGTTGGAACTATGAAACATTTCATCTAATCTTTGGATATACAGGTATTTTGACCAGATACAACCCTTACGGACGTTATTAAGACAGCTAACTTTTCTAAGTGGCACAGATGGTCTGTCTGACTGTCGAGAAAGAGAAACCGAAGACCTTTATTCAATTCCATTGAGTAGGCTTCAGTTTAGATGTTTCGCCCAAGACAGTGCGACCTCTCGTTGGTTGAAAGCTCTGTGGCTTTTAACGAAATAGCCCTCGGCAACTTTTCCGCGGAACGGTTTTCTGGAATACGATTGGAGAATGGCTGCTCAGACTAGGTTCGCCATTCTGTGTGGGCTACACGCCCGAAGGGGTGCGGGGATTACTCAATAACGTACTAATCTCGAACGTTTTTGAAGATCAGTCATATTTTCCATCTCCGTTCGAATTAATGTAACCCAGTCTGTTTCTTGGGCGGGCGATTTATACTAACGGCTTATAACAAGACCATGTGTTCACATATAGAGAAGTGTTCACTTATTGTCTGAAAATGGTAAGACCGTGGAAAAAAATATCCCTGGTCAATGCAATAGTGAAAATATCAATCTAATATGCTACTTAATCATTGGAAAAATTTCCTCCCTGGTGTGCAATCTAATTAGCATAAAAATATAAATGGTAAATTATTATAGCAAGTTGCAATTTAATATGCCTGTTAATTTTTGCTGCAAGTTGTCCCTTTTATTGTGATACATGTAGTTGATTCTAGTTAATTATCATGGCAATCATCAGTTTGGTAAGCTAAATTTAATTAGCATAACAATTACCACATTGGTAGCTGATTTTATTGTAGTTATTGCCTCTTTGGTGTGCTAGTTAATTATAATAACTACAACTTGGGTATGTTGGCTAATTATTTTAACCATCATCATAAGTTTGATGTAGTTAATTACCATAAGTAAACATTTGGTATGCTATATGATTTATTACCTCTTTGGTATGCTAGTTGATTATTATAAAACGTATCGATTTAATATGCTAGTTAATTATTATGTCATTTACAACTTTGGAATGCTAGGTAATGATCATAACAATTATCAAATCGGTATGCTAATTCACTATCATAAGAAGTATCATTTTGGTGTGCTATATTATTATAATAATTATGACTTGGAATGCTAGTTGATGCGGTATGCTAATTCTCTATCATAAAAAGTATCAATTTAGTATGCTAGTTGTTTATTATAACAATTATCAATTCAGCATACTACAGTTACTATTCGCCGCTAAAGCGTGCTAGTTAACTGGTATATATAACGCTTATCAATTCCGGTATATCAGTTCATTATCATAGGAAGTATATCAGATTGGTATGCTAGTTAATTATTTTAATAATTATAACTTCGGCATGCTAGTTGATTGATATAACACTTATCAATTCGGTACACTATTGCACTATCACAAGTAGTATCAGCACGGTATGCTAGATTTCATAGCAATTACAACTTTGGAATGCTTGTTGGTTGTAACAATTTGGTGAGGAGTTATAACAATCATCAATAATAAGAAGTATCAATTAGGTATGCTAGCTAATAATTTTAGCACAAGGCTAGTCTATGGATAACAACTTCTTTATTGCTGTAGAGCTGACGTTTCGTTGGAGATACTTCCAACTTTTTCAAAGCTGTGAAAAAGCTGGAAATATCTTCACCGAAACGTCAGCTCCACAGCAATAAAGAAGTTGTTATCCATAGAATAGCCTTGTGTTATATTACAAATATGGTTAGTTATCATAAGATTATCAATTTGGTATTATCATAACAATTGCAACTTTGATATGTAAGTTGACAATCATAACACTTGCAACTTTGGTATGCCAGTTGATTATCATAGGAATTGCAACTTTGGTATGCCAGTTGATTATCATAGAAATTGCAACTTTGGTATGCCAGTTGATTATCATAACACTTGCAACTTTGGTATGCCAGTTGATTATCATAGGAATTGCAACTTTGGTATGCCAGTTGATTATCATAGAAATTGCAACTTTGGTATGCCAGTTGATTATCATAACAATTTCAACTTTGGTATGCAACTTTGTTCATGCTTATGCAGAGCACCAGTAAACTGGATAAAGCTGAAGAGAGAAACAAATATAGATCAGTTTTAAAAGCATAAAGGTGAATTCTTGTTGGATTGGGCCTTAATATCTGTATAGAACATTAATTTGACCTCCAGCATAAATGTGAAATTTAAGCAAAGTCTTACCATAAACAGTTATCTCTACTACAGACGAGCAATGCTCCAGAAAACAAGAAAACTGAAAGTTTCGAACATCTGCGAGAAATATGAGTCGTACATGGTATCGTATTATTAAGGAAACAACATATGTGGGCAAAATCAGCTCCTGGGTATATATAATAAACCGATAGCTGTCCTCGATAAAACCATGAAAACAGATCCTCGTCGGAAGAAAATTGAAGTCTTTATTTATTTATGCGGAGGCGATAAAACATATGTTTCGGTGTTGCCCTATCCTGTGTTTGAGTTCAGTTACAGAGTTAACACACAGACTGATACTCTTTACTTCAAAGGAGGAAAATATAAATTGATTTACAGAGATAAGTAGCTCATGAGAGAAGATTATATATAACGCGTTACGTGCAGTACATCTCCATACACAAGACGACATCTCCGTTCACACTTGGAATCAGCCTTGATATATCATCCCAGCGGTTCTGTTCAAAAGAATTTATAAATAGACACGAAACGTCACTGAGCGCGAATTAATTTGAATCTCGAAACGTGCCGTATGAATGGGTTGTTAATTGGCTGTGTTATGTATATGGGCAATCTTACCGCCATATTAGGAGGAGTGACGTAATATACTGAGATAGTACGTCACACTACATCCAGTTGTTAGGTATGTTCTGATTGGTACATCTCTGGTTTGTAGATGAACTGTACTCCTAGGATTTGAATGTTTTCTGTGGTCCGATCTATCAATGCTGTAATTCGACATCATCCGAACGCATGGCACGATCATACGTAGAAACTTCTGCTGGTAACCATGCGGTAACGGGTGATATCTGATTATATTAGGGCGTGTCCCAAATGGTCACATCCGATAGGTCCCGTGAGATCCGACATCGGCGCAATCACATTCATAGAACGAACACACACCTCCAGAAAACGATGGATTGAAAGGATCCCTTGGTGGGCCTCGAAGTGCCCCCATCACAAAATAAAAAGCATATCTTTTTCCTGTGAACTGCCGCCGACTTTTTTTTCTTTCAAATGTGTTTGGCCGTTTGTAATATGATTTTTCTTAAGAAAAACAAAGAAGCATGCACCATTAGAGTGAGAAATAAAATAGGTAATTCGCACAACTTCGGTTTGATCTCGCGTAAAATCCCACAGTCTTGCGCCTCGTGCACTCAAATGAAACTATCATGTCTGGTGTCTGAGATTCCCAGGTCAAAATATTTAAATACAGATAATTTCATTGGCTCGTTTAAATGGAGCGGACATGTGACTTGATGCTTCGGGAAGATGACATCGGGCGAAATACACGGTGAATGAAGTCAATGAGCTAAGGGTAGTGTTAAGTGAAACGTGAAATGCCCTTAGCAAGCTAAGATGTGATTCGGCGTTTGAGCAGAGAAGTCGACTTGTGTATAAAGATGCATGTAGTATAGGGAATATACAAAAGATCTTCTCCGGAGAAAAAACGCAATGTCTTTTATTGAATAGAAATCTGGCTCGGCTCGTTCAGTCCATCTTCACATTTCAAGTTAAACACTACACTAACGTTCCGTCATTTACCTTGACCTACTGAATGGGGTAAATTGTTCAAGATATGAGCTTGCCAACACCGTGCAGCGAGGATTATCTTTGATGTCTGTGATTTTCAATACGCCAAGTGATGGTTGTATTGATTTTCAAACGGGAAATTCGAATAGCCGATCAAATGTGAATTTTAAAGAGAGTTCTCTTTATATGGACCACGGAATATTTATAGAGCTATGACATCACCATAACGTATTCTGATCAGAAAATGTGTTGTGTTGAGTCAAGGCAACACGTGTATTGTTCGACTTGGGTATGCGAAAATGGTTTGGTCTTGTGCCTACCTTCTCTATTTAAGACCACACCAAAACCGATGTTAGGTAACCTGTGCTTATTCGTTGAAAACTCCACCTGGGCGTCACCTGTGCTTTCAATCGCCCACGCTGACTTTAGCACTCTAGCCGTGTGGTTTCACACTATTATTCTCAAATTGCCCATGTGAGATAATTGCCCAAGTACAGCAAATACAGCACGTGTGTTTGTTCACCCCCGTAAAGTCCGCACAGAAGTTCCAACGTTCTACGATCATCGTATTTCCACAGTGTGCTGGATTAAACAATATAAATAAATTAATATCTTATCAATGCTCCCCATTTGTGTATGGTTGCTATAGGATTGTATTGTCGTGCGCGTCTCTGAGTGGATTCCGTTTGGATTGGAGGAGACGTTGAATATATGGACTTTTTCGTTGGCTTAACCAAATACCCGACACGGTGGTAGAACATCATTTGATGTCACCTCTGTGTAGACAGCAGATTACCTGCATGTTCCATGGCACGGGGTAGATTTATGGACTGGTATGTAATCTAATAATTTGCGGAAAATGGAGACAGTGATCCTCTACCCCTCCCCGACAACAAGTGGTCCCAATGCACAGACGTAGAGACCACCATCCTCGCTAAAACCAGGGGTATCTCTATCCTAGATATAGCCCCTGGTACGCTTGGGCAATGTATCGCGATCAACGACAACACAACTGTAGATGTCAGCCAATCAGCAAAAGCAACATCCTGCACATAATGACCAATCAGATCACTGAAGTACCGCGAGCATGGCGACCGTGACAACAGATTCGAAAACACCATAGCTTGTGCGATACCCAGTGGCAGATGAACATGCACCTTATCAACAACCATGAACATTAATAAATATAAAGGAAACATAGTTTAAAACAAAATCTATTTGAAGAGAAAATAAACCCATTCATCCACCATCAAACATCCAACAAGCCAGGCAAATGTAGGAAACACAAACTTTAAAGGCGGTCCGCGATGTCAGTGTATCCGACCTCACCTTCTCACTGAAGGACTTGAATTGGGTTGAAACGCAGGGATTTCTATAAAATTTCACTGGTTTATCCATTAATATGTTATTGTTATGCGTGCTTGGATTGAATACTTTACATTCAGTATCAGCGAATAGTTTAGCAGCGAAAGTAAAACCCAAACGTATTTTACCGGCGCGGTCCGCTATGCAAGTTGGTCAAGGGTTCGCCTTTGGCTCACAAATAGAAACCTTGACGTGGTGAAGATGAGAGACCACGTGCCGTAAAACTATTAAATGTTCATGATACAGGGTCACTGAACGCCAAATTCAATTGAAAGAAGTAAGATCCGTTAGCGTCATAACCAAATGAGTACCGTTGATGGGATATTAATTTCTTTAGAGTGATGGATTAAATTAACTGCTATTTTACTATTTCGAAGCCAAAACACGAATAGAAATAACGAAGCTTACATGCTTACATGTGTTACGTGTATACATGTCCTTTACGTCATCTCGAGTAAATAGGCCACAGGTGGCGGAAATCTTGCCGCCCCCAACATTAGATAGTTTTGGTAATTGTTGGGATAGAATACACCAGAACTATCCAAGCGAGTAGGATATAATATTCTGGTTCGTTCCCTCACATACATCCGCATTCTCGCGATGGGGCGAGGTATTACCGAGTTCCCAGCTATATATAGGTTCGCATAGGGGTTCGTTCTTTCTCCATCACTCTATCTCTTTAGCCTAGAACATATTTCTAATCAATGATAACTGGACTATTTTCGACCTGAAGTTGCCAAAATAATCATAAATATAACATAATGATAGGATATTTATTGCCATAAAAAAGATCTGGTGCCCACATGTAGCGAATACATAAAACATATAAAATACATTCACAATGCAAAGCACATAAAAATACATTAGACACATAAAACATATAAAATACATCCATAATACAAAGTACATAAACAAATAAAATAAAATGAAAAAAAATACATTAGACACTTAAAACATGGTGTAGGGACGTAAGACATACATTACAAGAAGGGAATGTCTGATAAATAAAACACATTACTGTTAGATACGGTACAAGGTACATCAGACAATTACATAAGACAATAAGTATAATGAGCAGTATGTGAGCACCAATGTAAAATATCACATTTTCTTATAAAAAATAATAAGCATAATTGTTGATAACTTGATCCAAATTTGTCTACAAGAGCTTCATGTAAAGAGATAGGGAATAGAGAAAATGAACGAACCGCTATGTGCACCAGTCGGTGCGGTCGGGCAGCTCTGTGTTAAAAGATTATCTTGAAGTTTGTGCAAATCGATTGTTACTGACGTAATTTCGTCGTACGTGGCTTTCTCTCTAAAAAAAGTTGAGTGTAATTTCACTCGAGTAAGAGTGGAAATTGATCCCACTCAATACTTGAGTGAGATTTTCACTCAACTTGAGTTACTTTTCACTCAACTTGAGTTAAATGCACTCAACTTGAGTGACATTCACTCAAGCAGAAGAGTGGAAATTCATCCCACTCAAGTTGAGTGAACTTGAGTGGTTTTAACTCAAGTTGAGTGAAAAGTAACTCAAGTTTGAGTGAACAGGTACATTTCACCCAAACTTGAGTGGAACAGTTCACTCAAGTTTTTTTAGAGAGTTGCTCGGCAGTTATCTAACCAGCACGCCACCAGGACAGAATTCTGAAAAAAATTATAGAATATATGAAGAATTTATTTAATTTGTCTTGTTTTCAGTGCACCGATTGCTGCCTGCATATTCAATAGATTGCCTGCTCGAAACAATTAATCACCGCATTCAATACAATATAGAAAGGGTGACGGTCTTGATACGGTTCGAAAATGACGCATGTGGCACCATGTTATTTGTAGTCGAGAAGCGGTGTGCAGGTGTACGGGCCCATTTATGTCGTATTCAAAACCCATGAACAACAGGTGGGTTCAACAAACATATGGACGATCCTTCACTAACAATACCTGAACCGAACGTCAATGACAAAAATTCAAATACCAGTCGTACAAAAACAAGGGAAGGATCATCAATAAATTATTAGCCTGTTTTCATTTTTGATTTCCTTGTTTTCATTCAACAGTTGCTACCCACAGAAAACAAACAAAAATATACAGTAACGAATATACTAGAAAAATAATGAGAACAAATATCGCTCTATCGTTCCGTGGAGTCGCGGCATACCGCTGATGAAAACAACAACAACAAATGTCACTATCAAAATATTTCACTTATCTTTACCGTCAAACTGCGCCTTTCGCCTTTTTGACCGCATGCATGTTTTGTTCAGTGATGATTAATGACGAATAAATATGACGAAATAAATGGCAACTGCATGGTATTCATTTCATCTAACAGAACATTTTCTTTTTTTAAATACCAGCAACGATTTACAAGCAATATAATAAATCTTCAAGCATTTAAATGCATCCAGAGAAACAAAGTACGTCAGGAAGTGTTCAAGTGTTCCAAATCTTCTCTTCAAGGATAATACCATGTATCCACAATCATTCTTTGTGGATTTTTCCCCATGTAGTTTAGTTAGCCTTCACTAAGAAAACAGGTTTAAATGCTCACAAATATTTGTTGAGACCATCGAACAAACTCCGAGCAAACACCCCTCAATATTTGTTAAATATACAAGATTGTTGCAAACAATAATGTTATTTTTCACAATTTTGCTTCTACCGTTAACCAACGTTAACCGTGCGCGAACTATGGGCCAATAACCGCAAATCTAATCTAAACCAAACCGAAGTTGTTTTCTCAAAAAACGCAGACTCCGTTATTGTTTATATAGCAAGGTATATTAAGGATTACAATTACGGTAAGAGAGAGATCGACTAAAGCATCATTGTATGTTATCACTCAACCTTGATAGTCGTCTTCGAGTCGTGTTTTATCGCCGGTTTCCGTCAGAAATCGTCTTCAAGAGCCGAACGTCTGATGGCCTACAGATTTCATGTCTCTGATAACTAGCATCGCCAGTCCAGTATTTTCTCAGCCTTCAATAACGAATCACAACAACAGCGTATCCACAATATGGTAATTTGTTAAGGTTTCTAATTATATTTTATAATAATTTTTTTTTTTTTTTTAATTGATTTATTCATTCTTATATATTGTACATTTAGGACATTGATAAATACATTAAAATAGACAAATCATAGAAAAAAAACGCAAGTACATATATTACACACACAAAAAAACAAGACACAAAAAAAATGTACAAAAATTGTAGTCCTTAAATGTATCCTTGAGGAAAGTTCACGAAGTAGTGATTTAATACTAAAGCTCTTTAGCTATACTAGACTCTTTCAAAGAATATTTTCAATAAATTCCACTTCGTTTCAAAATGATGAACTGAGTTGTTATTCAGTGCCAATTGTTTTTCTATTCTAAATACTTGCCGATATATTGCTAATAAAGCAACCATACTTGGTACCTGGTTTGCGAGACTGGATCTATATATGTAATATTTTGCCGAAAGTATCAAGTGATTTATTACAACAGGGGCGTCTAGAATGCCGAATATAATATGCAAAGGCGATAGGACAATATGATAGTCGCTTAATTCCCTCCAAAGTTTTTTACAGTGAGAACATTCAACAAACAAGTGTAGAATACTCTCAGAGTTGTTCAAACAGAAATTGCATTTATCATTGTCTACTAACTTAATCTTGAATAAAAATGATTTTGTTGCCAAAATTCTGTGTACTAGTTTGAACTGAAAATTTCTGAGCTTTGTTTCTATTGTTGTTGTAAATGGTAGAATATATATTTTTTTCCACGTGTCCGTATCAATTGGATCAAGGAAAATCTGGTTCCATTTCCGTTCCCACACATGAATTTGACTTTGTTCTGATTGTCTCATGAAAATGTTATATATTTTTCTGCATCCTTTTGAAGGGATAATAATTGATCAAATGATAAAAATACATGGATTGTAAATATACTGACATATCATTATTAAATATTTAGTTTAATTATAGATCACAGTATTTTATCTGGGTTTTTTTCTCATTGATAAGAGAAATCCGTCCCCTAATCTGAGGAAAACTAAATATGGTGGCCATGCACAATACATAAAAATGATTTTCAAAAGATTTGCAATGGAAATAATAAAGCGTTTCAGTTTGGTGAAACCATTCAGGACTCTCAACGCCCTTAATATTCCGGCTATTAAAAAGGCATTATGCATGACGGGTGACTAAAGGCGACAAAAGATTCAACATTGAGATTTTTCATGGATAATCACGCAACCATTGATGTATGGATGACCCACCTGCACGCGAGATGTCACGTGACACCCGCTTTCCTGTCATCATCCGAGTCATTAAGTTTGATGTATGAAAAAAATGAACGAATATAAAATTGTCTAATAATATAGCGTTCAACCTGAGATACAGAAAATATGACAAATGTGAAAAAGGGAAATTATGTGTCCTCCTCTCGCTGAAGGGACCGTCCCATGGACGAAATAAGAAAAATTCAATTCAAATCATTCAAATTATGAATTTAGGAGATTCAATTTCCTTGGTTGGCTATCAAGAGAATATAATATTATCTGTACACTGCCAATAATATACTACTTATTTAAGATAATACCCTAAAATTTTCATGAAATGAGATACTTTTACTCAAAATAAGTTAAATTTTAAGAAATGTTTTAAGATTTTTGTTCTTGTTTAAGTAAAATTTGGAGTGGGGTAAGTATATTTTACTTAAACAAGAAAAATTTAAGAATTTTTCTTTAAAAAATCTTGTTTTAAGAAAAATTCTTAATTTTGCCAGTTGAAGTTCCCGGATGAAATCAAATGAATCAACAGTGTGTTTCGCCATATCAGGCCATGGTTGGTTGGTTGGTTGGTTGGTTTGATTTGGCACTCCATCGTATTACAATGGGCACTGCCATACAGATAAACCTTTGGAAAGGGGATTTATTCTCTTGAGCAAAAACAAGGACACAAACGATGAACTTCAGGGTCAGTTCTTTGAAAAATGAAAGGATAGATTCTTCAGTTTTTGTCATCGAAATTATCCCTTTGTTATTAATTCCTACATATTCGGGACATTGGAAATGTAATTCCCATGGAATCGAGGGGTCAAATTTCCCAAAGTTTGAAAAGCCATTATATTTATAATTGGATTGAATTGAATTGAATTGAGCTGAAACCATGCAATGAATCCCTAATAAAATCTTTCTGCGTCATCTTCCTTCGCTTCTTTAAACTGACAAACTATATTCAGACATTTTCATTCGTTTTGTTCATTCTCAAACCATAGATTTTATACAAATGTCCATGTTGAGACGTATACCATCAAGGTGACTAATGAATAACTTACATCGAATTAATCATATTGTCATTCTATCAAATTCCAATTCCCAGCTATTATCAGAAAATCAGTTTTCATAATTTTGAGAAAAAATAAAAAAATAAAACTCTTCTATGTTCACTCAAGGTAATGCAGTTCCTAAAAAATTAATTTATAGAGGGGAGATCATTCCTTAGTTGTATATATGAATGGACCTTTTCCTCAGTTTGAAGCAATAATTTAATTAGGTTGGGTTGATGAACCCCATTCTCATAGCATCAGATTGTTTACCTCCTGCCTCAGATATACCCAGAGTTTAGGAGTACAAAATCTGATAATGAGATAATGATATGAACCCATGCACTCTCAGCAGGTGCTTACTTAAATCATAATCTCAGAAAGATGCTGACACACGTGACTCTCGTATTTTAACGAACCTTTGAAGAAACTGTGATTGGCTGGATTTTCCCCCAATAGTCTTAACAAGCCAATGAAAATAACACATTTCCGTTTGAAAATTTGAATTGACCAATCAAGTGTTTAAAGCTGGAAGATATTCCGTGATGCACTGTAATTTCTATAAACCTTCTAAACAAATTAAAATTTTCCGCTCACAAATAAATTTCTCCAGAGCTGATTTCCCTTACAATATTCCCCTAAATTAGATCACATTAAAGGACAAATTCCCTTGAGAAAATTTATGCAATCGCTTCCGCTAAGCACTTTCTCGATGTTCAAGGCACTGGTTGAAATGATGTATTCTCTTCCTTGAATTATTCCTCTTATAAAGAATCCTTTGAACTATATAGGGTATTGATGATCCTTTGATTAAAATATTACGAATTAATTTTTTACAGTAAACAATGAAATTGAGAGATTCGTTTTCTTTCAATATTTTTTTGCTCACGGTATGAAAGGTTTGGATTACTTGGAATTCTAAAATCATGATGTTTAACTTGTTAATTATACGTGTGTTTTATGTCGGTACGTGTCTTAATATTAATTCTCACCGGGACTATATTTTTTGCAATATTCATACACTATATAGTTTGATTAATATCTAACTTCAGTGAAAGTGAGACATGGGATGAGTGATTAATGTTTAGAATTGGAAGTGAGGATGTTAGTGTCCAAATATAACAGCCCTATACACGGAGGCCTCAAATATTATTTTTTCACCGAAAAAAAGTTAATCCGAAGTAGAACTTAAGTAAAGCGTGTTAACTCAATTATAAGCGTATCAAAGTTTGTTGATTTGTGGCCCGCTAGTGACCACCAAAATGGCTAAAATACATCTGACGACAAACTCTGCCAATCGCATTAGCGGCTCTTGTTTCAGGTCGACGAAACGTGTTAAAAACATACAGCATATCGCAGCTCATTTCTATAACTCTTCTCCGCCCATTTATCTTCATCAGTACGCGACGTGTGTGATTTTCTCCCCATACTTAATTTCTTATGTTTCAGCTAGGAAAATAATATCCAGCCTCTTTTATACATAAGAAGGGAAAGCATTTCGCTTGATTTCTTCCTGCCTGTTTTTCGCATATATAACTAGATTTTTTTTTTTTTTTTTTTTTTTTAATTTCTCCTCTTTTCTGGGAGAACAGCGAATAATGACAGTGCGTCGTCTCAACACGAATATATATCGTTACGGCAGCCTCATATCCATGCAAAGCTATTGTAATTTATTAGATAAAAATGCTAGTTTTTATTGATATTAATATTTGATTAAATGCATTCTGTACAAAAATGTGTACACTGTCATAAAACAGTCACACATTTTGATTCATATTATATAGCTTGTTTATTCAGTGGAAAAGAAACCCGTCTTGATATAATCTAACTGGGTTTTTATACTACCATAAAATCATCCAAATGGAACACTGACATGACCTGATCTGATACAGTTGAACAAATACACTACCCTGATCAGATCTGGCTAGAGTAATACACTGTCCTGATATTATTCAGATGGAGTAATACAGTGCCCTGATATGACTCGGATGGAGTAATGAACGGTCCTGATATGATCCGAATGGCGGGATATACTGTCCTGGTATTATCCGGTGAAGTAATGTACTGTCCTAGTATGATCCGGATGGAGCGCTTTACTAGTAAGATCCATTTGGAGGGGTGCACTGTCCTGATATGATCCAGATGGAGAGATGTACTGCCCTGATATAATCCCCATGTCCTGTCCTGATATGATCAGATTGGAGTAATACACTATCCTGTTATGATCCAGATGGAGTAATGCACTGCTGTGATATGTTCTGATTGAAGAGATGTTCTATCCTGATATGATCCAGATAGAGTAAAACACTATCCTGTTATGATCCGGATGGAGTAATGCACTGCTGTGATATGTTCTGATTGGAGAGATGTTCTGTCCTGATATGATCCAGATAGAGTAAAACACTATCCTGATATGATCCAGATAGAGTAAAACACTATCCTGATATGATCCAGATAGAGTAAAACACTATCCTGATATTATCCAGATGGAAATGCACTTTCCTAATATGATGCCTTTGGAGGGATGTGCTGCACTGATATGATCCCAGTGGACTAAAGCGCTGTCCTGAAATTATCCAGATGGAATAATATACTGTCCTGATATGATCCGGATGGAGTAATGCACTGTCTTGATATCATCCGTGTGGAGTATTGCGCAGTCTTGATATTATCCCGATTAACTAATGCACTGTCCTGATATGATCCTGATGAAGTAGTGCACATTCCTGTTATGCACTTTCCTGGTATGATGCCTTTGGGGGATGTACTGCACTGATATGATCCTAATAGAGTAAAGCGCTGTCCTGAAATTATCCAGATGGAATAATATACTTTCCTGATATGATCCGGATGGAGTAATGCACTGTCTTGATATCATCCTGATGGAGTATTGCGCTGTCCTGATATTATCCCGATGGAGTAATGCATTGTCCTGATATGATCCTGATGAAGTAGTGCACTTTCTTGTTGTGCACTTTCCTGGTATGATGCCTTTGGGGGGATGTACTGTACTGATATGATCCCGATGGAGTAATACACTGTCCTGATATTATCCGGATGAAGTAATGCACTGTCTAGTTATGATCCGGATGAAGTAATACACTGTCCGGATAGGATCCGGATGGAGTAATGCACTGTGCTGAAATAATGCGGATGGAGTAATACATTGTTCTGATAGGATCCGGATACAGTAATTCACTGTCCTGATATTATACCGATTAAGTAATGCACTGCCCTTATGTGATCTGTATGAGGTAATGCACCCTCCTGATAAGACCCGGATGAAGTAATGCACTGTCCTGATATGATCCGAATGGAGTAATGCACTGTTCTGATATTATTCGGATGGAGTAATGCGCAGGCCTGATATTATCCGAATGGAGTAATGCACGGTCCTGTTATGGCCCTTTTGAAGGGATGTACTGTACTGATATGATCCCGATGAAGTAATACGCTGTCATGATATTATCCGGATGGAGTAATGCACTGTCATGATATTATTCGGATGGAGTAATGTACTGTACTGATATTATCCGGATGAAGTAATGCACTGTCCTGCTATGATCCCTTTGGAGGGATGAGCTGTACTGATATGATCCGGATGGAGTAATGCATTGTGCTGAAATGTTCCGGGTGGAGTAATGCTCTGTCCTGATATTGTCCGGATGGAGTAGTACACTGTCCTTATAGGATCCGGACTGAGTAATCCACTTTCCTGATATGATCCCTTTGGAAGATATGTACTGTCCTGATATGATTTGCATGGAGTAATACATTGCCCTGGTATTATCCGGACGGAAATGCAACTTCCTAATATGATGCCTTTGGAGGGATGTTCTGTACTGATATGACCCCGATGGAGTAATGTACTGTGCTGTTATGATCCGGATGAGCTAATGCATTGTCCTGATAGGACCCGGATGAAGTAATGAACTGTCCTGATTATGATCCTGGTGGATTAATGCACTGTCCTGATATTATTCGGATGTAGTAATACACCGTCCTGATATGATCCGGATGGCGGGATATACTGTCCTGATGTGATCCGGATGAAGTAATATACTGTCCTGATATAAGTAATGTACTGTCCTGATATGACCCGGATGGAGGGATGCACTTTTCCAGCATGATCCCTTTGGAGGGATGAACTTTGATAATATGATTCCTTTGGGGGGATGCACTCTCCTGAAATGATCCAGATGGAGGGATGTACTATCCTGATATGATCCGTGTGAAGTAATGTACTGTCCTGATATGATCCGCTTGGAGTAATACACTGTCCTGATATGATCCGGGTGGAGTAACACACTATCCTGTTATAATCCGGACGGAGTATTGCACTGCTCTGATATGATCTGGATGGAGAGATGTACTGTCTTGATATGATCCGGATGGAGTTATATACTATCCTGGTATCATCCGAATGGAAATGCACTTTCCTAATATGATGCCTTTGGAGGGATGTACTGCGCTGATATGATCCCGATGGAGTAAGGCATCTCCTGGTATTATCCCGTTGAAATAATTCAGTCCTGATATGATCCTGATGAAGTAGTGCACTGTCCTGTTATGTACTTTCCCAATATGATGCGTTTGGAGGGATATACTGTACTGATATGATCCTGATGAAGTAAAATACTGTCCCGATATTATCCGAATGGAGTAATCCACTGTCCTGCTATGATCCATTTGGAGGGATGTACTGTACTGATATGATCCCGATGAAGTAATACACTATCCAGATATTATCCGGTTGGAGTAATGCACTGCCCTGTTATTATCCGGATGAAGTAATGCACTGTCCTGATAGGAAACGGATGTAGTAATGCACTGTGCTGGAATGATCCGGATGAAGTAATGCACTGTCCTTTTAGGATCCGGGTGGAGTAATGCACTGTCCTGATATCATACCGATGGAGTAATGCACTGTACTGATATGATCCGGATGGAATAATTCACTGTCCTGATATGATCTAGATGAAGTAATGAACTGTCCCTGATAGAATCTGGATGGAGTAATGCATTGTCCTGATTTATCCGGATGGAGTAATGCAATGTCCTGATATGATCTGGATGAAGTAATGCACTGTCCTGATAGAATCTGGATGGAGTAATGCATTGTCCTGATTTTATCCGGATGAAGTAATGTACTGTCCTGATATTGTTCGGATAAAGTAATGCACCGTCCTGATAATATCCGGATGGAGTAATGCATGTCCTTATATGATGTCTTTGGAGGCATGTACTGTACTGATATGATCCGGATGGAGTAATGCATTGTACTGATATGATCCGAATGGGGGGATGTACTGTCCTGATATAATCCGGATTGAGGGATGTAATGTCCTGATATGATCCAGATGTAGAAATATACTGTCCTGATATGATCCGGATGGAGTAATGCACTTTCCTAATCTGATCCATTTGAGGTGATGTACTGTACTGATATGATCCGGATGGAGCATTCTGCTGCTATGATAAGATCTGGATGGAGTAATGCATTACCTTGATGAGATCCGGATGGCAAAATACACTACCCCGATGCATAAAATCGGGAGGTCACATAGCTCGATATCTCAACTCTGTTATCTTCAGAAGTGGACGGTTTTGGGTTGTTTTCACATTCGTTCATGGCAATATGTCCATCTGGACACGAGTGTACTGTTTTGTCAGTCTTTTGTCGAACAGCTCTTTTAATTTATTATTTGGAACTTAGTCGCCCAGTCTATTTTCTGTTGGCCCAAGATGCTAATATTTCATTAGACCCGTTGTTACTGGAATGAATACTAGTTATAAAAGACACCCATTCTCTCATGATCAGAGAAAAACCACTCTGGTATTACCTATTATCGAATATAGTCTGCACTAGTCAGACCCGGATGGAGTATTGAATTGTTCTGAGCTGTGCACCGATAAAAGGAATAGATATGGTAACAAATGAAAAACTCTCTTTGGTGTTGCGTTAGTGAAGCCAATCTTAATTTCTCAAACTCTGCACAAAAAGAGTCATAGATCCTAATGATCCTTACACGTCCTGATCAGATCTGGATAGAGCAATACACTGTCCTGCTCAGATCTGGATAAAGCAATACACTGTCCTGATCAGATCTGGATAGAGCAATACACTGTCCTGATCAGATCTGGATAGAGCAGTACACTGTCCTGATCAGATCTGAATGGAGTAATACACTGTCCTGATCAGATCTGGATGGAGTAGTACACTGTCCTGTTTAGATATGGGTGGACTAATACACTGTCCTGATCAGATCCTGATGAAGTACTACACTGCCATGATCAGGCCTGGATGGAGTAATACACTGTCCTAATCAGAACCTAATGAATCAACATCGTTGTGATCAGTTCTGGGTGGACTAATACACTCCCATGATCAGATCTGGATAGAGTAATACACTGCCCTAATCAGATCCTAATGGAGCAATACACTGTCCTGATCAGATCTGGATGGAGTAATACACTGTCATGATCAGATCTGGATGTAGTAATACACTGTCATGATCAGATCTGGATGAAGCGATACACTGTCATGGTCAGGTCTGGATAGAGTAATACACTGCTCTGATCATGTCTGAATAGAGTGATACATTGCCCTAATCAGATCCTAATGGAGCAATAAACTGCCCTGATCAGATCTGGATGGAGTAATACACTGCCTTAATCAGATCCTAATGGGGCAATACACTGCCATGACCAGAATTGAATTAAGTAATACACTGCCCTAATCAGATTCTGATGGAGCAATACACTGCCATGATCAGATCTGGATAGCGTAATACACTGCCCTAATCAGATCCTAATGGAGTAATACACTGCCATGACCAGAATTGAATTAAGTGATACACTGCCCTAATCAGATTCTGATGGAGCAATACACTGCCATGGTCAGATCTGGATGGAGTGCTACACTGACTTAATCAGATCTAGACGGAGTGATACCCTATGCTGAACATATCTAGATGGCGTTATACACTTTCCCAGCCAGTTGGAGTAATAGACTGTCGTGTCGTGATCTGATCTGGATAGAGTAGTACATTGCTCTGATCAGATCTTGATAGAGTAATCACTGCCCTAATTAAATTTCGATGGCGTAATACAATGCCCTATTCAGATCCGAATAGCGTAATACAATGTCCTGGTCAGAGCCGGATTGCTTAACCCTATCTGGCCTGAGATTTTTGGAACCTGTCTACGCGTGACGGAGGAGTGCATTTCGACCCCCCGCCCCCCCCCCCCCTAATATTTTTCTCATCCCTTGAGCTACATGTAGGTAGCGGAAACTTACCACACTATACCCTTGGGTCAAGCTCTACCAGAAAGTGTAAGGAAAAAAAACGAGAGGGTCGCGTTGATGACGTCAAAGTGACGTCTTCTTCAGATGTCAGATTTTTCGCATTTTCTTCTTTTTTCTTTGCAAAAGCTGCATGATAAATTAGAAAATAATAGTCTTTTGTCCAATTTTCCTAGAAGAAAAGCAGGAATTTTGAAGACAAATAACGAAAATATCACTTTTCTGTACCCCACATGCCCGCCATACTGAATTTACCCATGATCCTCTAATGAGGGGGAGGGTACGCAAATAGGCCCAAAATTACCCCAATATAATAAACGAAAAAATCGCGGAGGGTCAGCTTTCATTTATTTTTTTATATTTCCAGAGATAGAGGAGAGAGTTTGGTAGCGCGGGGGGGGGGGAGCATAATGCCTGAAGCCTCGACCAATATAAATTTTACTGGCCCCATATATTTCTGTACTGGGTCACTGACAAACCGTGTAACTAATAATACACTTCCCTGATCAGATCTAGATGGAGTAATACATTGCCCTTGATCGGATCTGGATGATTATACACTGCCCTGATCAGATCCAGTAATACACTGCCCTGATCACATCTGGACGAAGTAATACATTGCGTTAATCTGATCCGGATGGGGCTCTGTCGCACTCTCAGTATCCCAGGGAGACACCACCCCTAACACTGCCCTGGGGTGTGATACTATCCTATATGCAGATACCATTGCATCGAAAAATGGAGTGATACCAAAAGGTAAAGCATTGTATCGATATAATCCGGAAGACGATATAAATTGTATAATGGGATGGAGATCTACCATTAGACCTATATGCATGAAACGCGCCGGATTTGTACCCATAAGATGCGCATGTGTGATCCAAGGGTGGAATGAGGGAATCTGAACTAGATAGCCGCATTCGTGGCAACTAATTGCTTATCTCTTACAAGACCCAGATGAAGGGATACCACTGAGCCTCTATCATGTTTATGGACTGGATAGTGCGGTATCACTAAACCTATATTATCAAGATGCATTGATACCACTGAACCTATATGCTCCCGATGGAGTGATACCTCATAGATCACGTGACCCGGATGAAATGATGGGTTTGCTCTCATATGATCTGGATAGCGTGATACCATTGTTCACGCGGTTGGGGAAACACATCTGTGTTCACATTTCGGGTCTTAACATTTTATCTATATGATCCGGATTGAGCCAAATCACCCTTGTATATATTGGGTTGTGATACCATCGTATATCCTGATACCATTATACCTGTTGTATACCTGATGGAGTGATACCCTGACTCATAAGTCTTGATACCAAAAGGCAAACTACTGTATCGATATCACCCGAATGAGTTACTAAATGTACTATGCTGACGGAAAGATTCCATCTCGCGAATATCAATGAAACACGCTTCAATGGTTTTACCCACATGTGACTCAATGGTGGTGTGGGGTTCTGAGCTGGGAAATCCTCATGAGCAACTCATCAGCAACTAAATGTTTATCTTTTTCAGAATATCTGAAAGATAAATTAATCAGATGTCTGATGGACTGATGGCGTCAAACACGATGTTGCTAACAGTAGGCCTATGCTGCTATGATGAGTTACCTTACATAATGAACATAGCCACACAGACCCATAAATCTCCCAAGTAATAGATCCTGGAATCCGAAAACCTGCAAAAATATTTGTAAGTTATGACAAATAACTGCACGCTATATCATGTAGGGTGGTGGGTATAAAAGCAGCCCCAATATGTCTTTTCTCTGACAGCCCCTAGTGGGTTTGTTGACAGCGATCTAGATCGGTTTTCACCCACGGTGGCAAGACGAAGCAGAAAAGGCGATCCAGGCTCGCTTCCCGCGGCTCGTTGGGGAAAGCGGCGAAAGATTGGACCCAAATGATGGAGAGAATCGCATGATCACGAACCAGCTGTTCTTACAGATCCTTCACCATTCCCACAGCTTATATACAAGTCTCAAAGAATCGAAACTCCATCGCAAGAAACAGTTTGACATTTTCTGAATCCTGCCATGAGTGTTTGGGGGTCATACAAATGCCTCTGAAGGAGATTTTTGTTCGACGCCCCATCTGTACAGACAAACATACATTACAGTCGGCATTTTTCCAGAAAGATTTTAAATTTTTCTTAGTACAGTAAGCCCAAGTATTGTGTACATCGAATTCTGGATTAGCAGAGCTGACTTGTTCATCGCGTTTGGTTGCTGCAATTTGCCAACGGTGTATTAAAATCACAAATGCATATTTCTTCGATCATCGACCGATTTCAACTGATTGATCGACGCATATAAAGAGCGATACTTAGATTTCCATTCCGGTTTTTTGCTATAATTAACAAAGCAAAAATTACCAACCAAGTCTTGGCTTGCGACTGTATTAATGTTAACTATTATATACGCTATCATCAAAATCCATTTCGGTAAATTAAATGGAATTCTAGTTAATTATTTCTGGTTCTTAAGACATTCGCATCCCAAATAATTTTCCTACATCATAATTTTTCGCAAGCTTTACATGCACATAGGGGACAGTCAGCCAATTTTCATTTCATCTTATACACAGATTATTGATTAGAAAAAGAAAAACATTTACAATGTTGATCTAATAAAATAAATATTTAAATATATAAAAAAAAACAATTAATTTAATTCATAACAAATCTCGACCCTAAAAATCTCGTCTTGAAAATGAAGTTAGAATTTTACTTTAGAACTCTACTTGAAGTTGATTCAGGCATATCACCATACAGTAATTTTCCACAGATAGTATATTACATTATATTAGATTTTAACAAATTTCAACGTTTTCAGATTCTGTGTCGATATAACGAAAATTAAAGATACATTGCATCAGTTATATCATTCTTATATACGCCAACCGCAAACGATCGCGAATTGCCGGGGGAAAATATCGTCGTCTGATTTATTTCTGTTTATTCAGAGCTGGATATATACTTGTATGTTTTTATACTCCCGTGATAAGACTATTAGTGTTGGTAAATAGATGTCCTAGCTCGCTAATAGTCGTATTATTTACTTTGTATATTTGTTTGTTTTAATGATATTCGATCTTTAAATGATTTGGCAGACCAGCTTCTTGTGGGGTAAGTTCGCATCGCATCCCCACTTTTGACAAATATCATAATCTACGTTTAATATGCCTTTTTGGTACATTTTAATAAAAATATACCAAAAAAAAGAAAACGACAAAATCACAAGAATTTTTTTTTATCTTTTTTTTCATGGGGAAGAAAATGTCAAATTTATTTCCAACGTTTTTATTTCAATTTAAGAGCTATGTTTAATTCATTTACCACACGATATATGGGGATAAATCTAAGGAATGTCTTGTGTTGATTGAATTCTGCCCTCAGAGCTGCAGGGTTCAAAGCAATATATCAGGATATGTGACGCGTTGGCTGTATATGCAGCTCCGATGTTCAACGAGTGTTTTTTTCTCTGTCGTATAAGTTACCGCTGATTGTGTACAATACGTATGTTCTTATCTCACGAAGGCTTTGCGAAAGCTCGGTCGACAGGGTACTAGAGTAGCTCGATGTATACCATCGATTTCGATAAGGGGCGTAGACAAAGCTAGCAATCCATTAAACACGCTCCTGAAATTTCAGAAATATGTAAGAAAAAACTTCCGTGATGGGGCAAAGCGGGCCACAACCAGAAGAGATCAACCGGGGCAGAAAGTCTATAAGCTTAAAAGTATATCTATAGTTTGCGGACCACCCGGACGTCGTAGAGAGCAACTCTGCAGAAAAGGGAAAAGTGAAATCGTATATCTACATCCAGGTTTTCCTCGTCAAATAATGATTTTGTTGATAACTACGGCTTTCTACTTTCTTGTTTCCAAAAACCTGATAATATTTAACGGTATTTTTAGTTTCCACGATCGCCCCCGGTCGGGTATACCGTCACTGCCACTGGCAACCATTTTACAGAAACCACTTATCTTCTCTTTCTAAATGAGCTCCGTTAATAGATTTGAAGGACTCAACTGTGGAATCATCTTACAATAAGTGAAAACCCACCCGTTTTTCTTTTCGGCCACTCACGGGGGAACACGAGAACGATGCTCGCCTCTAATAGATGACTGTATATAACTCTATATACACACCACCGCATGTAAAAACATTCAAGACTTCACTTTTTTCGCTCCCAACTTGATGGCTTTGTGTTACACTTATTTTTATTGTCGTACTGGATGAGTAATCTTCCTATGTTAAACGACAAAATAAATATGACTCATTTTGATGGATTTCGAAGCTTCGAACGACTTACAAGCTACTCTTTTTTTTCGGAGTACTTGGTAAAGCGATCCGGCTGACAGGGGTGGGATAGAGTTTTGGAGAGGATTTCTGTCGAGTCCCGCGCGAGTTTCAGCGACTTGGCCGGCCGTCGTGGCAATCTGGAAAGGGAAGCGCCGTTAATAACTTGATTTCCCCCGAACAACACGAACTGTGGACAGATTCCTTGTCTCCTCTTTGATTCTCTCTGAATATTTGTAAACAAAAGAAGAATTTCAGCTCGTTTATTCACACGACAGTAACCCTATTTCGCGTGAAGTTGACGTCTCGGGACCCAGGCAGAGCATTGACGGAGCTAGCGGCACGAACCCTTCATAATTGGGCGGAGATTAGGTGTCGCCGATGTGTGCCCCTAACAATAGCGCTACAATCAATTATACACAAGTGCTCTCTTCTCTCTGTATTTGAATTATATTTGATACAAGATTTTAAAGGTAATGATTCTCTGAAGGCGGATCGACTTCTATCGTTTTAAGTCGTCTGCTTGTCTCCATTTTTTTCATTTTTTCTTCTTTCAGGTTTTTCTTGTCCCCTTTTTCACAGGAGTTCGTCGGTCAACACGCCTCACCGTCTTGTAACTGTTACCTGCCCGTCTCTGACAATGAAAAAAACACCTTGATGTCTTTCTGTGCAGCGTGCGGACAGATTCGCCCGGTGACAAAGTTCCCCGGGAGCAGGTCCGCAGTGAATGGATCAAAATTGAACACCAGCAGACGAATGCGAAAACCTCACGCGCTCGTTTTGTTCCGATTTCATCAAAACCTCATCTTGGAGACTATACAATAACGGAAAACAAACTCAAAGCTATCTTCTCTAGTTTTTCTTTCATTAAAACTTCCACAAATGTGACATGATCCGCCAGGGTCCGATATTTCCGCGTACAGGTGAACGTGTGCAATAAATGATGAATTAAAAAGCCGAGGTGACAATTACTATATGAGCCTGCTCGATCCGGGTGGCGCTTGTCATCTTGGTCAGACCATATTTCGGATAAGGCGTGTGAATGGTTTTGTAAATTGTCTATTTTTCGCAGGGTTAATGTTGACGGTATTGTACGCTCACAGCACGTTCGCTTGCATGACACGTATCTTGGGTTGAAATTTCATCCTGCATGACACCACCGAGTGAACAGATCTGTTTCTCATTTATTTATTCAGGTCTGGTCTACCCTCACAAATATGTTTGACACTCGGCTTGTATCGCTATGTGAATCCTCTTCTATATAAATAAAAGCCCTAAGCTATCGAACTGTCCGAATGCGATTCCTTTCCAATGCCCCTAAAAGAACCCCGAGATGCTGGAACCAGAGGAATCTCGCTCAAACAAGGGGGACAACTCTATAGAGCAAAAGGCAATAATTTGACTGCTGGTTAAATCCAGCCTTAGCCTTCATCCTTAATCGAATACTTATATAAAATTAATATATACCTTGATCGATACATCTATACCTTGATCAATACATCAGAATATCTAGTCTAGTGCTTGACTATATCTTGGAACAATTACAACAAAACATATGCCATTCATTGAATGATTCTTAATAGAAAATCCGACTTCTGAATTTTATTCTTTTCAGTTTGTCTTCACTTACTAGCGAAATGTTTTTTATCTCTGTCAAACATCCAGCTTGTATATATTCAAAGTTATTTTTTTATACCAACATACATCCGGGTGCTGACAGCGTCTCAAGAAAAAGTGAAAAAAAAACCAGAAATGTATTGATGATGAAAATGTTTGTAAACGACAATGTCGGGGTCACGCTTATATAATTACAAAAAAAAGATACCGGTCGCTTAACTACGAATAGTCTTATTACACTGAAATATGAAGAATACAGCCGTCAGATCCGACATTCAGTAACCAGCCATCATCCATCAAGCATTCCCATGTTTATAATCTGCAGATTTTTTTCACATAACACTGGTATATGCCTCGCCATAGGACTTCTCTTTCTCTCCAGTAAGTTAATACTGGAAGATCTCTCAGATCTGGTAGATCAAATATATATAGATTAATACATTATTGGAAGTCCTTGATATAGATGAAGCGTTAATCTAATACCATAGATAGTATCATCATTGAAAATTTATATATTGTATACATGTCAACATCCACCCATCTACATCTAAACCTCCACATCAACATCAACATCTATACATCTACATACCCACATCCATTCATCTACACATCCACATCTATACATCCACGTCTGTACATCTACAACTACATATTCACACTGGCAGATTGACCTCTCTTGAAACTCTATGATTCTATCATATTAAATCGAGTTACCTCCCCTTATTATTCTACTAATAAGGAGACGTCTTCATATGACGTCACCAAACCGGAATTAAATATATATTTCCTCAACTTATATTATAACTGTGTCGTGTGGACTATCCGCATTCTTAGAGAACCCGTCGAAAATATCACTCCGTCGGTCCACATATTTAGCTTCACCATCATGTGGAGAGAGGAATACATTTGCGACTTTGATAAATGGATCAAATTTTATGTACATTACAATCTTTCCGGAGGAGTGAAGGTAATATGAATGGGTGGAATGACTGACCAAATTTCACAACCGCGTAAGATCCCACAAGACATCAATGTATTAGATTCTATTGTCAGTCTACATGTGGACGAGATTAAACTGACGACGACTGCATATCAACAGTTCAACAAGTTGTAGAGTGGGCTAAAGCAGAACTTGATAGATAGCGTCGGATAGTAAACACTACACTGTTCCTGTGAAACTTGTGTAGAGATACAAGAAAAAATCGTATGAAAGGAGGAGAAAAATGTATGACTAAAGGCGCTTTTAATTTACATATATCAAATTATTATAGAAATTAGCAACTGGGGAATATGTGTCAGACAGTAGTGGCTTGGGAATATAAATGCAAATTTGTTTAGATTGATGTAAATACAGACTATTCGACCGCAAAATTGACAGTATATAAGCATATTCACATATTCACATCCACATCCATGCATATCTACATATTCACATCTTCATATCCACATCTTCATATTCACATATCCACCCTTATTCTGAATTACTAATACTTTTGAAGTAGATTGAATATGAGTGAACATATGAATGAAAAAGACTGTTATTGTATATATTGTTTCTAACTGTTATAATATCAACTGATCCATACAACGCGAATTACAATATAACTGGTGTTCGTGTCTTTTCTTTCAGTTTTGTACATTTGTTTTATAACAATATCATTGGAGATGCTTCTATTTTCTTTGATGGCTACGTTTAGATTTTGATTCTAATTTTTTTCAAAATGTTAGTATATTGGATATAAACATGTACCTCTGGTTTGATGATGTCATCGTCACTAATATGTGTAATTAATTGTCGTTGTCTATCAATATATGAGAGTGAGTGTGTTTGAGAAAATAGGATTTAACGTCGTTTTTAAGAAGGTAGATTGTATTGATAAAGTTTGGATATGAAACTTATGTATTTGATACAGCTGATACCCGTTCTTGTATTTAACATTAAAACTAATAACGTTAAAATACATTGTTAAATAGTACACGTTCGCACTGGTATGGCGATTGGAATGAAATGGATATTGTAATTTATTCTCTATATATCATCACGTGATCAAATATGGCGATCAGTGTTTGCAAATAGTCGCTTCATACAAGTTGACAGTTCGAATTTCTCACTCCCTGATCATGATCTTCCGCTTGATTCTCCTTCTGGTGTTCTTCGTTCTTCTCTTTCTCCTACTCCTGCTCCTTCTGCTCATGCACCTCCTGTTCATCCTCCTCCTGCTCATCCTCCTCCTGCTCATCCTCCTCCTGTTCATCCTCCTCCTGCTCATCCTCCTCCTGTTCATCCTCCTCCTGTTCATCCTCCTCCTGCTCATCCTCCTCCTGTTCATCCTCCTCCTGTTCATCCTCCTCCTGTTCATCCTCCTCCTGTTCATCCTCCTCCTGCTCATCCTCCTCCTGCTAATCCTCCTTCTGCTCATGCACCTCCTGTTCATCCTCCTCCTGCTCATCCTCCTCCTGCTAATCCTCCTCCTGCTCATCCTCCTCCTGCTAATCCTACTCCTGCTCATCCTCCTCCTGCTAATCCTCCTCCTGCTCATCTTGCTTCAGCTCCTCCTCATGAAACTGATCCTGGTTCAGGACGTATGTCCCAAAGACCCTTTTTTCCACTAATATGTTAACAACACAAGTCTTGTTTTGAAACAACATAAGCGTTCTTTGAAAAAAAACCAAAGCATTGTTTTAAACAACACATAAATGGACTAATATGTTTCAAAAAACTACAAAAGTTGGATTCGACTTGTCAAAACAATACATCGTATCAAATCTTCTATTACAGCTTAATGGCAAATTTATACCATTTTATAAATCATTGTGTGTTCATCCACGAGTCGTAGATAGCACTATATTGTATTGCTTTGCATATTCTCTGGAAGGAATATTAAACGACATTCCCAGTAATAAGCCTATAATATACTTGGGGATGGAAAAGCTGTGAACATGAAGTTTGGCTCGTTCTGCGATAATCCAGTCCAAGGGAGCATACTCTATTTATTTCTGGAGTAGACCACTTGGAGCTCGCCCGTCCAAACATCGTTTTGGTAGAGAAAGAAATCATCAGATCTTGCCATCTTGAAAAAATATTTATTTAGGGACTAATGTCCTTTTTTATTCCATTGTTTGTTGTCGAATAAAACCAGATAAAACATTTAGATTGAAACGTTTACTGTTGATACATGTAGATGTTGGCAAACAAACTATCAGACTGAGCTTAGATAAATAAACTTGTGAAAGGTCAAAATTGCTTGGATGTAGCAGAGATTTTATAATTCATTATATTAAAAAATCTCTGGATTTTTTTCTGGATTATTTTCTTTTCTTTTCTGTACATTAATATACGTATTATGGCATCTGCTGTCGACGCCAGACATTCTCTGTTATATGATAATTCAGCTTGAGAATTGTGTCCGCCGGAGGTCGCTGTGTCTAAATCTTCACGAAAGAGGGCGCTGTACATGTCTTCTGTCCATAGTAAAAGCACTCAAGTTTCTACAAAAGTAAATAGAAAAGGCCATTGTAGTATATACAAACACAAAATTATATGCCTATGTTCTTGGAGCCTATGTCGGCAGGTTAACTATATAGTTTTTTATATATTTTATTGCAGCAGGTTGATGAATAGCGAATCGACGAGAAGTCAAAATCCGCTCTACATGATAAAGGTGAGTTTCATGCGTCATCGCATCTTCTCAAGTCCAGGTAGATCCTAAATCCTCCTAGAGGGTTTACCTGGACATTTTTGGTGATTCGAATGAGTTCTTGAGTCGATGCCTCTATTATACAATCTCGTACATTTCATCCTCCCAGCTTGTTTTGAATTGTCGGTATCTCAGGCCTGCGGTTTATGCTTTGATTCTCGATGTTGATATCAGTCTGACAAAGTAATTTGGTCAACAATGAAATTCATATCTCACACCTCGCAGCGGATTGGCGTAATGAGCTGGATTAGCGCGCTTAATGATTGGTTCGATTCAGAGAAAACCTCTTAAGCTATTTATAGCCAGAACTGTTATGGGTATAACTAACCAAGCCAGTGTATAGGCTCCCGAGGATGACGTCCGCGATGATAAGACGCCCTCATCTATAGGACGAACAACTGCTTTTCCTAATATAAGTATTGGGAGACGCTGCAAAAAGAATCCAATTTTTTGCGCTTTCTCTACTACTATCGAGAAATCAGATAACAAAGCACGGTTGAAACCCGTCCTGTGTGATTAGTGCGATTTATCCTCTGTGTTAATAGCTCATGCACATTCATAATTTTAGCATGTTTGTGGCTGTGAATTTCAGGTCTGCATATAGGTTTCTCAGTCACTGACGGAGAAATAAGATATAAATTGGAAGGAATAATATATCACTCGGCATGGAACATCTCGGTTATATTCCCAATAATTCTCCTCCTCTTATATAATAATATTGTCGGTCATCCCGCATTTGTACTCGAGCACAAACGGCACGGTCTCCTACTATGATGTAGAATATATAGTGACTCGACCCGTACTGATAGGGAGACATATTGGCATCCATGTTGAAACTTCTTTCAATGTCAGTATCACGCCGAAACTCCGACCAGCGCATGTAAGCTGTTGGACTTCCGTTGCGCATGGAGATCGGCTTGAGTTGAAAAATCAAGAGAAACACATGAAATTAGACGGCATCTTTTGGGAGCATAATCTGGAGAATATTCAATTCATTCAGATATATATGTTATCTCTTGATAGGATAAGATACACAGAGGACTATGTGAGCGGACACACACGGTTAGTAGCATGATGTGAATACGACTCCAGCATATTGGCATCATGTTGAAACTTCTTTCAATGTCAGTATCACGCCGAAACTCCGACCAGCGCATGTAAGCTGTTGGACTTCCGTTGCGCATGGAGATCGGCTTGAGTTGAAAAATCAAGAGAAACACATGAAATTAGACGGCATCTTTTGGGAGCATAATCTGGAGAATATTCAATTCATTCAGATATATATGTTATCTCTTGATAGGATAAGATACACAGAGGACTATGTGAGCGGACACACATCAATTAGTAGCTGCTGTGCAACACGTCCAGCGGATCAAAGTTTTCAACTGAGAACTGTAAAATCCCTACACCATTCATAAGCGAGGTCAGAAGACTTCGACGGAATCAACCGAGCGGTGGCGAATGTACTCGAGCAGTGTCGTTTCAAATTCTTTCGGGAATCACCGATTCACGTTACCAAAGACCGCATCACAACAGCATAGAATGCTAATCATTTTGCATCATGAGTACGTAACAACATATTTCGCTTTCCTATAGCCAAATTTATTGGCAAACATGACGGCACAATGAGTAAAACTGAATGAAGGTGTTATCACACATGAAATGTTCATGCGAACACCGTACATCAAGATGTTGCATTATTATGTTCTTGTGGCCCATATCGCCAGGTTGAGCGGAATTCGACACAAGCTAAAGTACGGATCGTTGAGCCCAAGATAGTACACACTTTGATCATATTTTGTCATCAAGGGGATATTTATCACCAAAGGATATGTGACGTTTACATGCGAAAAACTCCTCTGTGTGTGATGGTAATGAAATCCGATTTTTTTTCCACTCCAAAACCTGCCATATCAGATTTTTCTTGAGGTTTACATACTGAAATATCATAGTTTTGGTATAAGAGAAAATCCTCAATGTAAATGCCTCAAAAATACCAAATCAGGCCGAGTAACACATTTTGATAAATCATATCTCCATTTTTCGACGCTGATAGTTCAGTATGTAAATTTCTAGGAAAATCTGATTTGGCTTGATTACATCATACACAATGGAGTTATTCCCGTATTGCCGTCACATATCCTTTGATCAACCTTGGCCAGAGATGCTTCACAGAATATAGCCTCATCAAACGAGTTTCTGCACAACATTGTGTGACGTTGATTGAAATTGTCACATTTATCACAGGATTAAACAAATGCTACTGGTCGTCATACGCCATATTATTGCCATTTTTGTCGTATTACTACTACAGAGAAAAGGTGAGTTCGATATGTGGAAATTGTAGTCTTCTGTCTTCGCGTGAAGTCGACTTCAGTGTAAGCCTTTTTTCAGTTGTACGAAAATATTGGTCCGAACATCTTAATATGAACATTCGGACTAGCTGTATAGTTTCCTTCAAATCCAGCGAAGGTGAATATATATTTACTACCGCGCCACCTACATTAAAATTATCCAATGACTAGGATATCTTCTACACTTTGAAAAAAAGTGTACATATCCTGAAAACTAAAATGCACACTATTTTGTAACACCTTCCGAACATGTAAAAGTGCTCAAGTCTGAAAACTAATATGACAACAGATTTATTTAAAATATGTCACTGAAGTGTTATCGAGCTCATCAACTAGATGGCTTGAACACTTTTACAAGTTCTTTCGGACGCTAGTGTTCCAAAAGTTTTACAGAATATGTTACATTGATGTTCAAACATGGCCATCCGTTGTGAACAAGCGTGTTCATATATGTTCTGAAGTGTTCGGATATCAACATAAGGGTACAGTTTTTAACACGATGTGGTATTCTGATTTGGAGGTTAGTAGTAGTAAAAGCGTATCTTTGGTCTCGTTCAGAGGCAGATAACACCTGCTGGGATGTCACTTGACCGGAGGTACCCTTTGACCCCTGTGCATGCAAACAATACCGGGTGGAAATGGTTCACATGAGTCAAAGGCCACTTCCGGTCACGTGACGGCCGAGCAAGTGTTATTTGCCCCTAAATAAGACCAAAGATACTCTTCAGTTACTTCAATGTTAATTGTTAACATTTCCTAGTTATCTCCCTTGATTAGAACATTTCTGTGCCTAATAGTGACCCCAGATCCCCGTCAGTTACCTTACTGTTAATTGACATCTCCAGACAGGTCCGGGAATCTCCTTGCGCAGGGGTCAAAGGTCACTCAGTCACTTCAATGTTAATTGGCATCTCCGGGCATGTCCAAATCCTATCTGGCCTCGTCACGGTTATAGCTCTGATGGGACACACTGCATATATTGCTATGTATGGGGATTTCCCTTCTACCCCAGAAGCTATAACCCCGACGGGACCAGATATGATTGGGACATGCTCGAAGATGCCAATTATCATTTAAGTGACTGAGTGACCTTTGACCCTTGCGCATGGAGATTTTCGGAGATATCACTTAAAGATGAACAAACTGAAGAGGATCTGGGATCACATTTAGGGACAGAAATGTTCGAATCAGGGAAGATAACAAGGAAGATCAATTAATATTGAAGTTACTGAAGCGTATCTTTGGTCTTATTTAGGGGCAGATAACCCTTGCTGGGCCGTCACGTCACCGGAAGTGACATTTGACCCATGTGCATTTTCATCAGGCATTGTGCGCATGCGCATGGGTCAAAGGTCACTTCCGGTCACGTGAGGGTCCAGCAAGAGTTATCTGCCCCTAATTGAGACCAAAGATACGTTTTTACTACTACTGACGCCAATATGAACGTGTGTGTTTAGAGCCGTCCAACCACATATTTCGATTGTTGAGATACTTAGCGTTGTCAAATTTTTGGTACCTTTTTCTTATCATTATTGTTCAAAATGGGTCAGTTGATGAATTATTCCAACTATTCCAGCAACAAAAAAAATTAGACAATTAGACCATTAGAACGGTTTTCGTTCAACGATTTCTGCTTATAATCCCATATTCAATAAATTACGAATATAGGCCTGTCGAAACGGTGCATAATTTGTACCCATTGTGCTGTCGATATATGGTGTTGATTAATTTCACATTGGTATTGTAAACGAGAATTGCAATCAGCTATATAACAAGGCAATATCGCGTTACTGCTGTCCCTTATGGTAGAATCTTGCTTTTAAAGCAGCAGAATATTTCTACCAAAATGATTTTACCTTCTACATAGATATGCAGCTCTTGTTAATTACATCGAGTCGTCGGAAACGAAATACCTCTCTCCTTGGTGAAATGCTCGTATTGGTTGAATAAACCGTCCAAAGTATTCGCAGTGGAGACGTACATATATCTGTCAGCATGCAGATGGAGTAAATACATAGATGCTAACATTTTCAATTAACACGCGACAATAGTAATATTTACATACTAATATTACATGTAAAGAAATAGGGATGTGGTCCGTTACACTTATTCGATTAACACCCGACAATAGTAATATTTACATACTAATATTAAATGTAAAGGAATAAGGATGTGGTCCGTTGCACTTCTTACACAATGGTGTCTCTCACTGTTTGTTTCGATTGGAGAAACCTAGTGGGGTTCCGGGGCATCTTTTCTTTCATTCTCTCTTTCCCTTTCTTGTATCTGGAGTCCCTTTGCTATCATGCTCTTCTCTCTTTTGTCACTTTTTTCTCTCTCCTGATCTATCCAGCCTTTCTCATCTCTCTCCCTCTTGCCTTCTCCCTCCCTCTACCAGTATGCAACCCCAGCCACCCTACGCTTGTCGTAGGAGGCGACTAATATGGGATCGTCGTGCACTCACACTCATTTGATTGGAGACGGATATTTTTTCCAATGTGGTGTGTGGTGTTTACAAGTTCAAGAAACGCCGGGCAACCTCGGTCTGCCGCTTCGTGATCTCGCTACCTCGCTTACCCGTCATGCTGTCATTCGACCGCAGAACATGCTGAAGGTTCAACTTTTTCTCGTTTCGACTACTCAATCAAGTGGTATTCGAGTACAGTAAGGCCTATCTTATATTGAACAAGAATCTGAGTATACATGATCGACAAAGGAATTCACATTGTTGGCTCTTGATGCTTTTGTTTTGAATCTGTAATTTCAAAGAGTTACTCGTAGAATGCTCATTAAGCGTTGTCTGTGGTACAAATCATGCGTCTGTATAATCACACTGATCCAAGGATGAGAGTTCCCTGTATGAAGAAAACACGTCCACATATATGTTTAATTTAAACTGGAAAATTCGTATCAAAACAAGCAGAATTCTAGAATACAGAACGCAGGTAATATGGGTGAAACTGCATTAAAGCTATATGGAAATTATCTCCAGAATCAACATTCTTCAAGAAATTCTTCAATACATCGTGTAAGGAGACGGAGTCCTGTAGTCAAGTGATGATTTATCTAAAGGTTATTTGCAATGTGAATTTTCTAGGTCTTCAGGCTGTTGACGTCCAAGCGGAAACTCCATCATTAACCCCAGTTTTATTTCTTCGTTCGATGGTTTGACCTTACGTCAATCGTGAATGAACGACACTGAATAATGTAAAGTTCTCAGCCCTTAACTTCGCTTTAGCAAAGTGGCTTTTAATTGAGCAAGACCTTGGGAAAACAGAATGGCGTAACACTGTGGTTGAGTTGTTGCCTTTTCTCCCGGTTTCGTCTGACTCGATGAGCAGACCGAATGGGGTAACCGTTAAAGAACCCGTAGTTAGGTCAATAATTGCCACTCTATCTGTGTTTATATATGCCCGGCAATAGAGCAGACATGTATTACATGAAAACATTGAATTCAAAGTAGTCCGAAGTTGAGATTAAATAATATAATCTAACAGAGCCAATATTTCATGGAGATTGAACGACATATCTCATGTTAGCTGTATAGTACAATATTATCCCTATCAGGCCTGCCAAACCCCTCCCTCCACCCCCCCCAACCTCCCCGCAAACACTTTCTATCCTTTCTCCGGAAAGTTTTAGCTTATCATATTGGGGTCATTTTGAGCCCATTTGCATGACCCCACGAGCAGAGAATCATGGGTAAATTCAATATGGCGGCCATGTAGGGTAACAGAAAAGTCATGTTTTCGTCATTTTCCTTCAAAATTTCTGCTTTCCTGCGAGGAAAAGCGGGCAAAACTATTTTATTTCACATCAGACTATTATGTACTAATTTATCATGCAGTTTTCGCAAAAAAAATGACATAAATTTTAAAAAAACGAAAAATCGACGAAAAATGTCTTTTTCGAAATGACGTTATTGTGACGTTATCACTGCGGCCATCTTGAAATTCTTTTACATTTTTGTTAGAGTTTGACCCAAGGATCTAGTGCGGTAAGTTTCAGCTCCCTAGCTCAAGGGATAATAAAAATATTTAGTGTGGGCGGGTGAGGGGGGGGGGGGGAGATGATCCCCTTTCCAGGCCTGTCCCAAAGCCCAGGCCATATAGGGTTAAGAAAACGTCATATGTCTGATGTACCCATAAGCATTTAATATCTGGCTCACTAAACCTGTCTGCTTTAACTTGGCATGTTCACATTAGCAACTGCACCAACATTGCAGTACAAATGTATGCTCAGTATATAAACATGTGTACCTCTCTTCTCCAGTGCAGTATTTTGATCTACCGTGGAAAGTACAAGCAAGACAGATACTTTTTCCCGTTTATCATTAGCTCCCAGCCCTTCAAAACATAAATAGTAATTTGTAATGTTTATGGCAGAATTACACATACCTACCCGAACGTTGTCATCCTTTCGTGAGACTGGTTAAACGCTATATTGCTAATTGTTTCTTTCAGTTGAAAATGTCAGTATTCTTTGCCGCGAGTCGATGGTCTTGTTCCGGGCGACTATATCAACACACGGGACGCGTTTTCCGGTCCTTGCACAAGGAAGCAAAATATTTGCATCAAACTGTACAGATGGTGGTGTCAGACGCCACAATATGAAAAGTGCTGCAGTGCGTCTTTAAATGGTTTTCTAATAGTCATTGTAAAGGCTTTGCTAATTATATCAATGGGTGGTTTTTTTGTCTTCTTTTTTTTTTCGTTTTTTTTCTTCTTTTTTTTCCATGCCATGGAAATCAGCTTTGCTTAACATTATCAGGCCTGGGCAACTGTAAATGATTTTTATTGAAACTTGAATATAGAGAGGTACATACACATGTATACTTGTGTCGGGGATACATGGGCTTGTTGGCCCGAAGCTTGTTAGTGTTCATCAATTGATAAACCTTGTTCTTGCGCATCAATTGGTCCTAAGGTTGTTCTTGTGCATCAATTGGTCCGAAGCGTGTTCTTGTGCATCAATTGGTCCGAAGCGTGTTCTTGTGCATCAATTGGTCCGAAGCGTGTTCTTGTGCATCAACTGGTCCGAAACGTGTTCTTGTGCATCAATTGGTCCTAAGATTGTTCTTGTGCATCAATTGGTTCGAAGCCTGTTCTTGTGCATCAATTGGTCCGAAGCATGTTCTTGTTCATCAATTGGTCCGAAGCGTGTTCGTGTGCATCAATTGGTCCGAAGCGTGTTCTTGGGCATCAATTGGTCCTAAGATTGTTCTTGGGCATCAATTGGTCCTAAGATTGTTCATGTGCATCAACTGGTCCGAAGCGTGTTCTTGTGCATCAATTGGTTCGAAGCGTGTTCTTGTGCATCAATTGGTCCGAAGCGTGTTCTTGTGCATCAATTGGTCCGAAGCGTGTTTTTGTGCATTAATTGGTCCGAACCGTGTTCTTGTGCATCAACTAGTCCTAAGATTGTTCTTGTGCATCAGTTGGTCAGAAGCGTGTTCTTGTGCATCAATTGGTCCGAAGCGTGTTCTTGTGCATCAATTGGTCCTAAGATTGTTCTTGTGCATCAATTGGTCCGAAGCGTGTTCTTGTGCATCAATTGGTCCTAAGATTGTTCTTGTGCATCAATTGGTCCGAAGCATGTTCTTGTGCATCAACTGGCCAGAAGTGTGTTCTTGTGCATCAATTGGTCCGAAGTGTGTTCTTGTGCATCAATTGGTCCGAAGCGTGTGCTTGTGCATCAACTGGTCAGAAGTGTGTTCTTGTGCATCAATTGGTCCGAAGTGTGTTCTTGTGCATCAATTGGTCCGAAGTGTGTTCTTGTGCATCAATTGGTCCGAAGCGTGTTCTTGTGCATCAATTGGTCCGAAGCGTGTTCTTGTGCATCAATTGGTTCGAAGCGTGTTCTTGTGCATCAATTGGTCCGAAGCGTGTTCTTGTGCATCAATTGGTCCGAAACGTGTTCTAATGCATTAATTGGTCCGAAGCGTGTTCTTGTGCATCAATTGGTCATAAGATTGTTCTTGTGCATCAATTGGTCCGAGGCGTGTTCTTGTGCATCAATTGTTCCGAAGCGTGTTCTTGTGCATCAATTGGTCCGAAGCGTGTTCTTGTGCATCAATTGGTCAGAAGTGTGTTCTTGTGCATCAATTGGTCCGAAGTGTGTTCTTGTGCATCAATTGGTTCAAAGCGTGTTCTTGTGCATCAATTGGTCCGAAGCGTGCTCTTGTGCATTAATTGGGCCGAAGCGTGCTCTTGTGCATCAATTGGTTCGAAGCGTGTTCTTGTGCATCAATTGGTCCGAAGCGTGTTCTTGTGCATCAATTGGACCGAAGCGTGTTCGTGTGCATTAATTGGTCCGAAGCGTGTTCTTGTGCATCAATTGGTCCTAAGATTGTTCTTGTGCATCAGTTGGTCCGAAGCGTGTTCTTGTGCATCAATTGGTCCGAAGCGTGTTCTTGTGCATCAATTGATCCTAAGATTGTTCTTGTGCATCAATTGGTCAGAAGTGTGTTCTTGTGCATCAATTGGTCCGAAGTGTGTTCTTGTGCATCAATTGGTTCAAAGCGTGTTCTTGTGCATCAATTGGTCCGAAGCGTGCTCTTGTGCATTAATTGGGCCGAAGCGTGCTCTTGTGCATCAATTGGTTCGAAGCGTGTTCTTGTGCATCAATTGGTCCGAAGCGTGTTCTTGTGCATCAATTGGACCGAAGCGTGTTCGTGTGCATTAATTGGTCCGAAGCGTGTTCTTGTGCATCAATTGGTCCTAAGATTGTTCTTGTGCATCAGTTGGTCCGAAGCGTGTTCTTGTGCATCAATTGGTCCGAAGCGTGTTCTTGTGCATCAATTGATCCTAAGATTGTTCTTGTGCATCAATTGGTCCGAAGCATGTTCTTGTGCATCAACTGGTCAGAAGTGTGTTCTTGTGCATCAATTGGTCCGAAGTGTGTTCTTGTGCATCAATTGGTCCGAAGCGTGTGCTTGTGCATAAACTTGTCAGAAGTGTGTTCTGGTGCATCAATTGGTCCGAAGTGTGTTCGTGTGCATCAATTGGTCCGAAGTGTGTTCTTGTGCATCAATTGGTCCGAAGCGTGTTCTTGCGCATCAATTGGTCCGAAGCGTGTTCTTGTGCATCAATTGGTTCGAAGCGTGTTCTTGTGCATCAATTGGTCCGAAGCGTGTTGTTGTGCATCAATTGGTCCGAAACGTGTTCTAGTGCATTAATTGGTCCGAAGCGTGTTCTTGTGCATCAATTGGTCATAAGACTGTTCTTGTGCATCAGTTGGTCCGAAGCGTGTTCTTGTGCATCAATTGGTCCGAAGCGTGTTCTTCTGCATCAATTGGTCCGAAGCGTGTTCTTGTGCATCAATTGGTCCTAAGATTGTTCTTGTGCATCAATTGGTCCGAAGCGTGTTCTTGTGCATCAATTGGTCCGAAGCCTGTTCTTGTGCATCAATTGGTCCGAAGCGTGTTCTTGTGCATCATTTGGTCCGAAGCGTATTCTTGTGCATCAATTGGTCCTAATCTTGTTCTTGTGTATCAATTGGTCCGAAGCGTGTTCTTGTGCATCAATTGGTCCGAAGCGTGTTCTTGTGCATCAATTGGTCAGAAGCTTGTTCTTGTGCATCAATTGGTCCGAAGCGTGGTCTTGTGCATCAATTGGTCCGAAGCGTGTTCTTGTGCATCAATTGGTCCGAAGCGTGTTCTTGTGTATCAATTGGTCCTAAGATTGTTCTTGTGCATCAATTGGTCCTAAGATTGTTCTTGTGCATCAATTGGTCCGAAGCGTGTTCTTGTGCATCAATTGGTCAGAAGTGTGTTCTTGTGCATCAATTGGTCCGAAGTGTGTTCTTGTGCATCAAATGGTCTGAAAGCTGCATGGAGTTTCCTGTCCATAGCGTGTATCACATATCAAAAATGCCCAAATTTATAAATATCGGGCTTTATGTAGGTCAAATTGGTCTAAATTTCAAAATACCGACCACTATATCTTGGTTTTGTAGATCGAATGCGTCCATATTTGGAAGTACTTCCCAATAGCTGATTTTATGTAGATTAACGACATTAGTTGAACAACATGCCCACCAAACGTGTTTTGTACAAATGGGTCTAACATTGTATTGCCAACGCATGATACTAATAATTGTCAATCCTGGTGCCATCTTTAATCTCAGAAGCGGGTTCGTTTTAACGTTAACGGGAAGTCGTCACATGCGTATTTTAGTACCGAATTAATTCAATTTTGAGTCACTCTGAAATTTTGATGGCATGTCGCATGGAAACATTTACGACAATCCAGACCAGTTGATCTACACATTGGTTGATATTTTCAATGTTGGACCCATTTGTACAAACACGCTTGGTTGACACGTTCAACTTATGACCCATTTGATTTTCACAAAATACGCTATTGGTAGGCGCTTTCTGCTACCGACCCTTTCGATTTACAAAAACATGATATGTTGGTCGGTCTTTTCAACTTTGGACCCATTGGATTTACATAAATACGCTATTTATAACTTTGGATATTCTTAATATGCGAAACACGCTATTTAGAAGCATGTCCATGTATGCAGTTTCAGAATAATTGATGCACAACAAGCTTTTTATAGAGATTCCCCTGCTCGGATTCATTTGATCCAGATCCTTATTATTAAAACATTTCTTAATAAGTTTCTAAAGATAATCTAAAGCATACGTCTTGCTACGGTAAGGCACGCAGTATTAAGAAAACTTTGGGTAAAAGTTCCAATTTATGAAATTGATTTTTGTATGGTAATATATGTCAAACGTTTAAAATAGCAGGTTTTGTAGTTTGAATCAGTCAACGGTTTAAGTATGCTCATACACCAGATCGTTTGACTACGTTCCTTGCTCTCATTGTAAGAGACGTTGCGAGACCAGCTGGCATATGAGCGTACGGTTTAACATGTCTAATAGCACGTTCTGTCGTCCAAATGATTCCTGGGTTAACATTCATCACGCTATCCTGTGGCAGTGTGTCTTATACCTCATTCATCATGGGGAGCATGTGCGATATATATGCACATATTAAGGGTACTAAACCCTCCTGCAGACACCTTTACACACCCTCTAGAATTTATCTTTATACTATAAAAGTATGCCTTATAGCTATGGTAATGTATATTTGTTGAAAGTGCATTTCTTAAGTATTCAACTTATCGTAACTTACATCATCATATCCTGTTGAAGACAACTCCAACAGGAAATCTGTGTCTCAGTTTTGTCAATTTTGGTCTAGTTCTTATTCTATTGACATTTAATTCAACTTCAAAGTTCAAAACTGTGAGTTGGGCATGGGATATGAGCGACACACTCACTGCCAGCCTGTTATTACTTTATACGGCTTCTGTGACCTTTGTTCGCTGGAAAACGAATACATTATGACATCACCCTATGGGATTGCATGAGTTCCCGTACATGAAACAACTATACCGGAGTTAAATATGGAGAGAATTACAAAGTTATTTCCAGCGTGATATATTATCAATATCACATGATAATGGTGGTTATTTTGTAGAGCTCAGTGTGTTATACATATGCATATCGCTCCAATATACGCTGCAAAAAAAGAAAATCTGCGCAGAGTTAGCTATTGATTCTTGACATGGTCCAAAGTAGACGACTAATTACATTTGACAACTTGTAGTACTGTTATATACACCAGAAAAAAACTGAAATAAAAATTGGGTGTCACCATATAATTTTATGCTATATGAATGCTCATAAACACCCTCTCGCGGATTAACGAGGAAAGTATAAATATAACCATAAAAGTAGATCTTTTGAAAGACATGCACATAGATGTGTTTGTTAATCACAAATTAAAAGATGAGGGTCGCCAGATTAATTTTTATTCTATTGCACAAAAAAGTGAGATGTTGTCAATTATCGCGAAATCTAATATCGCTTATATAACACGACATTAATTTGTCAACGCGCGCGCAATCTAGTGCCGCAAGGCGTGAAGTACTGCATGTAACCCGACGCACCAAATTAAACACTGTCAACAAAGGGATCTCGCGTTGGCAATTAAATTGATGTCGTGTTACATGCGAAAGGTGATAGGGTAATTGAATCTGAACCCGGATGATATTTTACCCTCTTATAATCACGTGATGAAGTGTGCATCCATTCATCTGCTTGGCAGGTTTCATTCAGCTTAGAATCTAACGTCGCCATCGTCACGACGCATCAGCTTTCCCCATATTCACCCTGGATTTTAAGGCACAATAGACATGGTACCCGAGAATGAACTTTCACTTGCATAATACAACATTAATTTGCCAACATACAGTACAGGTATACCGCAAGGCATGAAGTCCCGAATGTAAACCCGGCTCACCAAATTAAAGGCTTACAAGACCGACTGCGATCTTTTCCGCAAAATTTGATTAAATCGTGTTTTATAGTAAATCGAGTTGTTTTTTTTTAAATTCCAAACATTACCAGGAAATGTTGATAACTATAAAGTGATTCTTGGAAATTAAAGAACCAAATATTTTAAAATGAAATCGCAAGAAAAGGGAAAATTAAAAGAAAATTAAGTTGATTTCGTGGAAATATAAAGAAAATCCATGAAGCTAAGAGAAATCACCATGTCCCCCATGGGTCACCGTAATGGTCCTTGCGTAAATAGTGATTACTTAACAAGCCGACAACGGGAATTATTGGGAGTTCAGCTCTGTAAGTTTTTTTTTCAATTCAAGACAAGATAATGAGAGTTATAGATTGAGTAATAACGGGTTTTTGTACAAACAGTAAAAGAGTCAATACATCTCTCACAGCAGAGATGGAGCGGTGACGAGTTGTCGCTGCGGGCCTGGTGTTATATATTAATTTTAACATGTGGTGTCATATAAAATGGTTTGTCTTTAAGCCTTAATTAGCAGTCTTCGTATAAGCTTTTGAAGACAGTCACAGCAAAATGTTGTTTTAGAACGAACACTCGACTAGATACCATAAGGCACACAGTACTCAAACTTCAGTAGACTTTTCCGATTTAGGAAATAAGACATATATCGATTTCATTTTAAATTGTTTTAAAACTGAAAAAAAAAAATCCCAATTTTTCGTTCAATTATGTAGCTCAAATAAATGCTCATAAATATCGTATTTTTTCAAACCAAATCTTAAAATATCTCCGATATGATGTTTCGTCGATCTATTGAGTCAAAAGATTAAAATGCCTATATCCATGGCATGTTTTGTAGTTCAAATGTGTTAAATATCCAGAATGACTAAATAGTGTGCTGTGTAGTTCAAATGGGTCGATAGCTTGTCTTATTTCGTTCTTCAGATGCATTTGAAAGGCCACCATTGTCTTGATTTCAGTTCAAATGAAAGGAAAGAAAAACATGACCATCAGTACTCTGTTTCGTAGTTCAAAGGTATATTTATTCACGTGGAATGTGTGAAAACTGTTCTTTGTATAGCTCTGAAAATGCATACCGCAAATCACAGAGAAATGCTGAATCTTTTTTCCAGAATAAAACAAAATGAGATAAATCTTCATGGGTGGTAAAGATGGACTTGTTGATGTCATTTTCACCACTGTTATTGTAAAACATGGATTGTTGAACAACCCGACAACGGAAATTCCTGGGAGCTTACCTCTGCAAAAAAAATCACAAATTTAAGTAAGACCAGATAAGTTATTAGTTGAGCAAATTACTGTTTCTGTACAAACACAATACATCAAATACATCTCTCACAGCAGGGGTGAGATGGTCACACGAAGAAACCGCAGGCATGCTGTTATATATTAATTTTAACACGGAGTGTCATAAAAAGGTTCATCGTTAAGCCTTTACTAACAGTATTTTCTACACACGAAGATGTGGTCTCAGACGTCTGGCTACAATAAGGCACACAGTACTCAAACTCAAATTAGATGAACATTCCAAAATTAGGAACGTCAGGAAAGTAGATATATGTATATCAATGGCATTTTAAATTGTCTTAAAACTCAAATATTGTCTCCAATTTTCCTTTCAATCATTTCTATTCTAGTTATAGTTAACTGCTGTCAATTTAAGTTGAAATATGGTTTAAACGTTTTCATTAGCTATCAAATAAATATACCATGTGCAGGACAGTTCGGCAATCTATGTATACATGCATGATGAAGCTGCAGTGGCCAAAAACGGACTGTTTTTATATGCATTATGCCATCACAGATGCCACGGGTTATTAGCGCTGTTGCAGAATTTGTTTCTTTAGGGTTCCAGAGAGTATTTGCTCCAGCTCAGTGTCACATCCCTGCCACATGCTTGCTGCATGATATACACATGTCTTGTATATTGTCTTGTGCTATATGTTTATTGTTTTCTTGTGTTTTCACTGTTTACTGTTCCTTCGTCTGTGTTTGTGCAATTGTTTATTTTATATATACGTGCCGTTAGCCCTTAGTAATGCAATAAAGCTTGATTTTATTTGTTTTGATTTGAATAAAACATATCAGACCTGTATATATTTTGAAATATCAGTTGGAAATTCCCAACGAAAACGTATTAGTTCAAATGAATCCTAAACTTTAAATGCCTTTTCCAATGGCATGTTTTCTGGTCAGTCCAAATTTGAAAATTCGCACAAATAACTTTTATTGTAGTTGTAGCCAAATGAGGCGAAGTTTTAAATGCCTATTGAAAGCGTGTATTCAAATACGTCAGAAATTCAAAATGCCCTCCATATCATGGATTGTAGTTCAAATGCAGAGACAAACGTACAAAATGCCAGATCACGTGTTTTGTAGTTCAAATCATGCAGTTAGTCAATTGAATCGATTCGCAAATATTTCTGTTGAGGTATTGCTGGGCAGGTAAAATTACTTAAAAACAAGATAGTGAAAGTTTTAACAGTTTCTAATAGGAACAGTAAAACAATATAAGTAACTCACAGCAGAGATGAGATGATCACACGAAGTCACTACAGGAATAGATTTATATTATATTTTTAACATGCAGTGACATTAAAAAAAGCTCATCATTAAGTTTTACTTAACAGACTTCTAAATAAGCTTCTGAAGATAACCACACCATACAGAATGTTGTTTTAGAACAAACACACGTCGAGTAACCATAAAGCACATTGTATACTCCAACATTGGTTGAAAGCTCCATCTGGGATGATATATTGATATCACTGATAAAATGTTGTCTTAGAGCAAACACACGTCTAGATACCATAAATCATACAGTAATCAAATTTTGGTAAAAGTTATAGGTCTGATAAATCCATATCACTTTTGAATTGTCTTGAAAACTACAATATTTTCTCTTTCCCGGAGGTGAAATTTAAGCCTCATAAATCATGCAATTTTGGTTTTCCATTTTATTTTCCAAGCAATTTTATTCTAACCAGCTTCGTGAAAATCTAGGTAAAATGTGATTTAAACGTATATTACGTATATCACATGGGACATATACCAAAACAGCCAGTTAAGCTTTGGAAATGCCTATATCGAAAGCGTATTTTGTAGGTCAAATGTGTCTAAACATTTAAACGTCAACACATCATAAACGTAATTTGCAGTGCAAATGCCCCCAAAGTTGGAAATGCCCATCAACAGCGTATTTTAGTTCAAATATATCCAAAGCTTAAATGCATGTCAATAACGTGTTTTGTAGTTCAACTGTGTCTTACATCTCATGTGAAACATACATGCGAAATAAACTTCTGTATACAATTGTACCGATAGAAATATAGTTCAATGATTGTCTGTCGTTGGCATACAAAAATAAAGACTTTCTAGATAAATATTTTCATCATATTATATGTTGTTCGAAAGCTTGGAGTATAATCTTTAAAATTATGTAGACAATGATAAGTATTTTTTGACTTCATTCATGTTCATGACAGTGTTGATATCAGCTTGGAACTGTTAAAAATGCCGGTACAGAGGGGGTTAAGAAAGTTCAAAACGCTATATACAACTGCCCGTCAAATTTGTATCGGATTGTAAACTAGTGAAATACTGTAAAGTTTGTCGGAGAGTTGGAGATTCTGGTTGAATTGGGTCGATATGGTAACTTGTTCACATATTGATAGAGATTTACTTGTCTATGTTATTTTTGCCATTACTGTTATGCAAACGGGTTTTCTTGAACAAGCCGCCAACGCGGGTATAATGAGAGTTGAGCTCCATGAAATTCTTTAATTAAGATTAGATAATGAATGTTATAAGTTGAGTAATAACGGCTTTTGTACAAAGAGTAAAACAGTAAACCCACGTGTCACAGCAGGGGTGAGATGGTTACACCAAGTTACTGCAGGCGTTGTGTTATGCATTAATTTTAGCATGTAGTGTCATAAAAAAGACTCATCATTAAGCCTTATTTAACAGTCTCATTACTTAAGTTTTTGAAGATAATCACACCAAAATGTTGTTTTAGAGCAATCACACGTCTGGGTTCCATAAATCACACAGTACTTAATTTTTTTAGAAAAATTTCAATCTAGGAAACTTGATAAATCGATATCACTTTGAACCGTGTTGAAAACTACAACATTTTATCTTCCCCGGAATCAAAATTTAAGCGCCATAACTCAAGCAGTATACTCAGAATTTAAATTGCCCTACTTTTCCCAATTTTCTTCTCCAATCATTTCTATTCTAAACAGCATCGTGAAAATGTAGCTGAAGCTTGTGTTTTAAACATTTTCATTACGTATATCACATGGAAACTATACCGAAACAGTCAGTTATTTTTTTGTAAATGCCTTTCGAAAGTCTATGTAGTACGGAAGCGCCAAGGGGCCATGAGGAGAAATATTTTTTCGAAATGTCGAGATAGTAAGTCGAAATTTCGAGTTAATAACTCGAAATGTCGAGATAGTATCTCGAAATTTCGACTTAATATCTCGATATTTGAAAAGTTTTCACCTTAGTATGGCCCAAGGACGCTTCCTGGAGATGTCTAGGGGCCATATCAAGAGTATTTTTTCAGGTATATTAAGTCGACTTAGTATCTCGAAATTTCGACATATAGCATACTATCTCGAAATTTCGACTTAGTATCTCGAAATTTCGACTTACTATCTCGACATTTCGAAAAAATATTTCTCGTCATGGCCCCTAGACGCTTCCGTATCTTTGGAACCATGCGATATACTTCTTTAAGAAAGATTCTAAAACGCTACGGCTGTCCGTCAAAATTATATCGGATACTAAACTATGGAGAATACTGTCGGAAAGTTAAAGATTCCGGTTGGTTTGGAAAAGATTCAAACGTGTTTTTCTCGATCTGATAATTTTTACTCATGGTGATAGAGATTTACTTGGCGATGTTATTTTTGCCATTGGTGTTGTGTAAACACGTTTTGTTGAACAAGCCGTCAACCGGTAATGCTGAGAGTTGAGCTCCGTGAAATTCTTGCCTTAAAAGACTAGATAGTGGAAGTTGGTGGAGTTTTGTACAAACAGTAAAACACCGAATACACGTGTCACAGCAGGGATGGGATGGTTACGCCAAGTAACTGCAGGCGTTGTATTCTGTATTAATTTTAGCATGTAGTGCTATAAAAAAAACTCATCATTAAACCTTAATTAACAGTCTTATTAATTTAGTTTCTGACGATGATCACACTAAAGTGTTGTTTTAGAACAAACACACGTCCAGGTACCATAAATCACAAGGTATTCAAACTTTTGATAAAAGTTCCAATCCAAGAAATTTGATAAATCGGTATCACATTTGCCTGCAAATTCCAAGCACCATAGATGACGCAGCATATACTCAAATTTAAGTTGTCTTACAACATTTCCCCATTTTTCTCTCCAATCGATTATATTCTAATCAGCATCGTGAAAATCTATTTGAAATATGATTAAAACCGTTGCATTGCATGTATCACATCGAACATATACCAAACAAGTCAGTTAAATTTTGGAAATGCCTACTAAAAGCGTATTTTGTAGGTCAAATGAGTCCAATGATTTAAACGCGAACAGTAAGCGTGTTTTGTATAGTTCAAATGACCCCCAAAGTTTGAAATGCCAACGAGGGCGTGTATTGTAGTTCAAATGAGACCACATTTGGAAATGCCCATCAACAGCGAGTTCAAATGTTCAAATGCCCATTAATAACGTGTTTTGGACTCTGAACCGTTAAGGGCAGTTCCAAATTATACGACTCTCTGTCAATAATGAGATAATAAACTAGTGAAATATCCATTGTATAGTTTGTCAGAAGATTCTGGTTGATTTGGAAAAGATTCAAACGTGATTTTGTCGATGTGGTAATTTTTACTCATATTGATAGAGATTTACTTGTCCATGTTATTTTTGCCATTACTGTTGTGTAAACACATTTTTTTAACAAGCCGTCAACGGGTAATACTGAGAGTTGAGCTCCGTGAAATTCTTCAATTAAAAGACTAGATAGTGAAAGTTAAGGTGGGGTTTTGTGCAAACAGTAAAACACTGTATACACGTGTCACAGCAGGGATGGGGTGGTTACACGAGCCACTGCAGGCATTCTGTTATGTATTAATTTTGGCATATATAGTGCCATAGAAAAGGCTCATCAGCAAACCTCAATTAATAGTCTTAATAATAAAATTTCTGATGATAATCCCACAAAATGTTGTTTTAGAACAAACACACGTCTGGGTACCATAAATCACACAGTAGTTAAACTTTTCGGAAAAAAGGTCCATTCTAGGAGATTTGATAAATCGATATTACTTTGAATTGTCTTTCACGGAAAACGTTCGTTTATGAAAAAAAAACACACGTCCAAATCACTCAGTAATCACAATTTAAAATGTTGCAAAACTTTTTTTTTCTTCAAATTTTTCTCCAATCCATTGCATTCTAACCATCCCCGTGAAAATCTCATTGAAATATGATTAAAACATTTGCATTACATGTATCACATGCTGCATAGTTTTGGAAATTCCTACCGAAAGCGATTTTGTGGGTCAAATGAGTCCAAATATTTAAATGCCAACACAAAAAAGCGTGACTTGTATAGTTCAAATGACTCCAAGGTTTAAACTTTCTTCGAGGGCGCGTTTTGTAGCTCAAACGAGTCGATAGTTAGAAATGTCCATCAACAGCGAAAAATCTCATTGAATATCTTTACATGCCCATCAATAACGTGTTTTTTGGTTCGAATGAATCCTGGGTTAAAACTCATGGTGCATCCCAATAACTTCTGTCATTATGTATTATACCTTATTCAGGAGAAACATATCCGATATACATATTTATGAAAGTCTCTGAATCGTAAAGGGTAATTCCAAAACTATATACGACTCCACGAGTTTTTCGGACAATGTTTGTCAGAAAGTTTCAAAGTTTGGCTGATTAGGAAAAGGTTCAAACGTGTTTTTGTCGATATGGCAATTTTTACTCATATTGATAGAGATTTACTTGTATATGTTATTTTTGCCATTACTGTTGTGTAAACACGTTTTGTTGAACAAGCCGTCAACGGGTAATACTGAGAGTTTTGCTCCGTGAAATTCTTTAATTAAAAGACTAGATAGTGAAAGTTATAGGTGGAGTTTTGTACAAACAGTTAAACAGTAAATACACCTATCACAGCAGGGATGAGGTGGTTACACGAAGCCACTGCAGAAATTCTGTTATGTATTAATTTTAGCATGTAGTGGCATTAAAAAACCTCATTATTAAACCTCAATTAAAAGTCCTATTAATTAAGCTTCTGAAGATAATCACACCAAAATATTGTTTTAGAACAAACACATGTCTGGGTATACCATAAATCACACAGTACTCAAACTTTTTGGGGAAAAGGTCCATTTTAGAAAATTTTATCAATTGATATCACATTGAATTGTCTTGAAATCTCCAATATTTCACCTTTCCCAGAAAACGTTGGTTTATAAAAGAAAATCACAAATTCGTCTCCAATCCATTGGATTCTGACCATCGTCGTGAAAATTACGTTGAAATATGATTAAAACATTTGCATTACATGATACTATACCAAACCAGTTATTCAGTTAAGTTTTGGAATTGCCTACCGAAAGCGAATTTTTAGGTCAAATGAGTCCAAATATTTGAATGCCAACACAGTATAAGCGTGGCTTGTAGTTCAAATGACTCCAACGTTCAAACTGCCTTCGAGGACGTGTATTGTAGCTCAAATGAGTCGATATATTTAGAAATGTCCATATTCATGTTTACATGCCCATCAATAACGTGTTTTGTAATTGAAATGAATCCTGGGTTAACACTCGTGGTGCATCCTAATAACTCCTGTCATTATGCCTTATATACTTTATTCGTGAGAAACAAATGCGATATAATCAATTATGAAAAGCTCTGAACCAATAAGGATAATTTCAAAACTATATACGACACTCCGTCAAGAGTATATTGGATAGGGAACTATTCAATTTAAAGTTTGTCAGAAAGTTAAAGATTCTGGCTGATTTGGAAAAGTTTCGAACATTTTTTTGTCGATTTGGTAAAAAAAATTCATGGGATAGAGTTTTACTTGTCGATGTTAGTTTTGCCATTATTGTTGTGTAAACACGTTTTGTTGAACAAGCCTTCATTGGGTATACTGAGAGTTCAGCTTCCTGAAATTCTTTAATTAAAGAGTGGATAGTGAAAGTTACAGGTTGAGTAATAGCGGTTTTTGTACACACAAGACAGTAAAAACACCTCTCACAGCAGGGATGGAGCGGACACACTCAGAAATTACAGCTATATATTGTTATATATTAAGTTTAGCATGTAGTGTCATAAAAAGGTTCATCATTAAAGCTTAATTAACAGGGTTTTTTTAATAAGTTTAAGATAAGATAATCACACCAAAATGTTGCTTTAGAAAAAAACACACGTCTGACAGAACTCAAACTTTCGGTGAAAGCTCCAATCTAGGAAAATGAATATATTGATATCACTTGGGTTGTCTCAAAACTTCAAAAGTTTTTTATTTTTTTTATTTATTATTTGCAATCGACTCTATTCTAGCCAACCGATTGCAAATTAAGCTGAAATATGGTTAAAATGGTTGCATTAACACATAACACATAAGCCTATCTCATAAAATACACCAAACCGGTAGATAGTGTTATATGAGATTCCTGATGTATATTTAGACGTTTCAGGCTCATCTTTATTGTAAAACGGATATGACTGGATTCTTATCGCTGTATAGCGTATAACATTATGATGCCAAATCTAAACGCCTGTATATTTACGCTGACACATACTCAGATTGACCTTTCGATGCGTTTCTGGAGATATGTTCAAAGGGAAATGTAAATAATTTAAAACTTTCCGAAATGGACGGGGTAACCGTTATACACACGTTTAGCCGAAGGATTCGCGGGACACGTTATCTATTTAGCGGAGTGCGTTTGGGGATTGGGGGCCAGCGTTCGCTTTATCTGATCGTCCAAATAAATTGAAGGGAAAAGTTTGGACAGGGCCAGCTTGATGTTCGCCTACGATTGATATATACAATGTACTTTGGGGGAAAAGGGAAAGATTCTCGCCACCCACAAAGTAAAAGTTGATCAAAGTTTGTACAAGTTTATTTCTCCCCTAAAAGCGGAATAATTGCAAAACGACCCGACAACCATCTGTTTCTATGAGATGAGGGGCGAACTCCGCGCGCGCCGGATCCATCAGATAGTTTCGTTTTCTCACCACCAGGGGGAGCTGAGACTGAAAAAATAAAGCCCGTATGTCGGCTGTTTGGAGGGGAAAACTGGTTATCACCAACTCGGTGTTAATTCAAACAATGGCGTTTGTTATCCAAACAACGGGTAACATAAACATGTAAAAAAAATTCTACATTTTAGAACAAATAAATGAAACGCCGCGCATTCTCGGGGTAAATTTACTGCCGGGTTTAGAATCTGGCTATAGCTTCGTCTTTGTAACACCCAATCCCCCATCATTCCTCTATTCGCGCGGGTCTGCTTCATGGCGACACCGTGGATATATATTTGTAGAGATGCGGTGAAATATACGGTCGGGAATCTTCCCTTATGTTAACCCTTGTTGTAATAGCGCACCTCTTCAATTGCATCCAAATAAACAAAATGGAAGCCGAGAGCCGAGTCTGGCAGAGCCACAAGTTGTAATTTGTCTGTGTTTTATAGTTATAGAGTAATGGAGAAGGAGGTTTGTTTTCCATTCGTTATCACCGGTGTCGGGATATATAAACTTTATTTTGCTCGCGTCTGTTCACGCAAAGCTTCATCCTACATTCCCTCTCCCACCGCCACCCATTCACCCTCGCCCACCCTCTCGCCTGAAATGGCAATCAAACCATCCGCATGGTCATTTCATTTTGATACGGTAAAATAAAAGTTGATATGTATAAATACCGTAAATAATACAAAAATACTAATGCCGGTTCCTTAAAATAAGACTACACCGAATAATTTGGCAAATACAATTGTTATATTTTCCCAATTAAAACTTGAACTATTGAGCTTATTAGTACACGAATTCAGTATTATGTTACACATACACACTTTTTTCCTGAGCGAATATTGCAAGTCGTTTTGTTATTCATTCTAACTAACTTACATTATCCTAAATATGTATAGATCTAATTAAACCTGGTACTGATTATTAAATAGACCTTCCGTTCCGTATATCAATAACAATTTCATTAATATCAAGAAAAGTGATATAGTTATATTTGTCATAGTCATTGAAATTGATTTAATTATATAAAATTCATTTTATGATATCAGAAATTGATTTTATGATATCAAAAATTGATTTTATGATATCAAAAATTGATTTACTTATACGAATACATGTTTCACGAAAAGAAATTTTACTGATTTAAATAATAGCCATACATGCTATCGATGCAAGTTTTATTGATATCATTAAATGATTGTGTTATACGTTAAACCGTCGAAAATGTCATCGTATGACCAATTTTATCGCATGATCGAGACAATCAGTTACATATGATTGATGTTATATTCAAATTAATTACTTCGTTATTGACTGATTCGTTGACAGATTGTTTGATTGCGCTGCATATATGGGTCTTTGTTGTGCAATGAGCGCAATTAGAGAACATAGCAGGCATCAATATTAAACGAAATCATGAATTACAGTAAAAACTGTTTAAAATCAGTTCAAAACAAATCTTCCATTAGCTTCAACATACCATTGAATCACAGACATACACAGTTTTTAGCAATGTAGCCCACCATAGTTGTTATATATGCCAAAGGGTACGTTTTAATGTCATCAGTTGTAAATAATCTCCGCGTGTTTGAGATAGCTTTTGTAAATATATGGTAAAATACAGACGGTTCTTTCTCTGTTATTATTACGACATCGCTCATTTATTTATGCCTAATGCCAAACTACTGAGTTGACATGGAGAAAATAGGAGCAAAGCAACTCGCTTTTCTCGAACTCCAGAAAGAAGACGGAAACAATGGCCGATTGTGACAATATACTATATAGGCGTGGTGGGTTAACCAACTATATTAACACTTTAATGCGTGGAAGGTCAGAAATGTTTAATTTTAGTATGTATGATAACGTGTGGATTTTGTAGATCTTGAAAATGGCATTTTAGTAGTTGGGAACCCCGAACATCAACACAATTTCATAGATACCAACTTCTCTTCTTCAACCAGCATTAGAATGGTGGAATGCTGTTTTTATTTTTTCCCTTTCATTTTCAATTGACTGTTTAGATAAGTTGATACGCCATCTATTAAATAATTCATTTTCTGCTTCATATAGTTGAAGCCAAGAAGTCCATGCAGGCAGTGGGTGTATTCGGAGCATTCTTTTTTTTTGTCTCTCTCTCGGAACAGAATTTAGATTTACCGTTTTTCCATTTCCGTTTAGTGCCAAACAAACTCTAAACACTGACACGGAGTAAACTGATTTTTTTGTGAGCATCGTCCACAAAACGCGATTCGAGCAGCCATGCATGGGGCAGAAAGAATAGTTGGCGCAATTTATTGCTTATCATCTGTGGATATGCTGTATCATCAAGCCGCACACAAGATGTATAATTGGCGCATATCTGTCAAAAGTTGGAACTAAAAGCATCCGCGATAACATGTTGATATGATCCCAAGTTGGCTTTAATTAAATATAGAAAAGGCATAGGGAGAAACGGATCGGCCTCCAAACTCTGCTTCGCCAGATTTCTGTATACACGTTGTGGTGGCCGGTTTCTCGTTTGGAAATTTCAAAATAAACACCCCATAAACAACTTGGGTGGGCGGAATAATTGTTAGTCATGTTTAATAAACACTACCCCAAGATGGCGGCTAGCCATTGGCCGATCGACCGTAAGTGCCTGGCAACGTATAGGCTAACTGACACTGGCTTACACCTCCAGGACAAAGGGAACTTTTAGCACGGCTTGATTGCCAGACCATTTATTTAGTCATCAAAAAGTCAACTAGCTTTACAAAAACAACAACACATAACAATCAACTCTATCCTCGTCCTATCTAAACACTCGAGCCATAAAAACTTTATATAAGAGGACGAGCCTTTCAGTTGGCATATTGCATAGTCGAGAGCAAGACGACAAAACGGATCATATCTTCTGCATGGTTCTTGTACTACTTCTGTCTTCAGTTTCATATATCGGAGACTTGCAGGACACGTTTAAGTTGGTAGTGAATTCACATTAAGGACTGAGACTTTGGAGTTTGAAGAAACTGTTTTATTTCATGTGAATTTCTGAGAAGCTCTGGCATTATACTCATCGATTACCAGAGTTACTGAGTGTCAATTTCAAGGACGTTTGAGAGAATTTTGAGAGAAGCATGTCCACGCTGGGAGTATCGGCAACGGGGCTCACGATGTACAGGCCTTACCCCGACACTCGCTACATCTACCCACCCGTGTATTACCCCACGGGGGACCTGGGACAGGCTTACACATTGAGCGTGCTTGCGGACATTGAGCGAAGGGAACAACACCAGAAGCCACCGTATTCTTATATCGCTCTGATCGCGATGGCCATCAAAAATGCTCCGGACAGGAAAGTTACTTTGAACGGAATCTACCAGTTTATCATGGAACGTTTTCCGTATTATCACGACAACAAACAAGGCTGGCAGAATTCCATACGACACAACCTGAGCCTCAACGACTGCTTCGTGAAAGTGCCACGCGAAAAAGGTAGACCGGGCAAAGGAAATTACTGGACACTGGACCCGAATTCCGAGGAAATGTTCGAAAACGGAAATTACCGACGACGAAAACGGCGTTCCAGGATTTCTCCCGGAAAGAAATCGGCTGATGACAGTATCTCGCCTTCTAGAAAAGACGTCCTTCTAAGCACATCCGACGAAGACGATGACACCGACAACAGTTCTCTCGAAACGTCACCTGTTCAAATTACCGGCGAAAGCGACAAGGTGCGACAAAACGCAATCAACCAACGGCTGGAATCGCCTCGAACAACGCCCGAAGCATCTTACGACAACGTACATCGACACCGTATCTCCGAATCCTGCAGCAACCAGGAGTTTCGCCGGCTACGATTGTCCGAGGACGGATCGGTTACCGCTGGTGAATCCGAGGACAACTATACTGGACGGACGGACAAACGAACGACCTCGCGGATAGAGACTTGTTTCCCGGTGCCAACATTTGAGGTAACATCTAAAACCACCAAAAACACTTTGCCAAAACGACCTTTATTCACCATAGACAATATTATCGGGGGAAAGGAAACGACCAAGCCCGTTGGCAGTGTTAATTTGAAGACCGTTATATCCCCAAAGGACAAAAACGGAAATTCAGTGAAAGTGACCGGAGCGCCCTCGTTGGCGACTCGTGATGGAGTTAGACAGCAGGACATTTTTGACAAAATACCTAGCCCACCACCGAAGATCTCCGAGGTCACTAAGAAAATCGAAAACCCGTTTTCTCCGATGGCTAGTCACCAAGCTTTCTACGGCCAGTACCCTTATATTTCGCCATCGTTTCTACAAACACTGCCATCGTATCTTCCATATGGATTGTCGAGTTACGGATTCTTACACGGTGCAAACTTTCCCTTTCACCAGTCCGCGATGTCGTTTCCCGTGTCTGCTCATTCCGGAATCTGCACACCCCCTACTGGACTCCCGCTTGTGTACGGAAATGTGAAATAAGTGATATACGTGAGAATGGATTGAGCAAGAAAATGTTATAAATTTATCTTTAATTTATTAAGTGTAGTGTACATATGTATATGAGAATGAAGTATATTTAAGTTGTCCACTTTAACAGTTGAACATGACATTGACATACTGACAATGATTGGTGTAAAGTGAAATCTGATATCAAACTGATCGTTTTCCCGTTTAACATTTCGATACGGAGATCTATTCATTTTCTGCTTATTAATTACTCGTCGTAATATGGGCTCCCGTACATCAATTCCCAGAGACAGTATTATAAACTCATTTTCTGTGCTGCGCGTTACTGGTGTAGTTAACATGATGTGTCAACCGCCATAACAAACTGTATTAAATATGTATATAACTATTGAAGATATAGAGGAAATACAGTTTCGAAACGTACAGTACTTCTATTTGATTTTGAATGGTTTCATTATTTGTCCTATCTCGCCCTCAATCCTCTTTCTTTCTCTCGTTGTCTCTATTTAGAAAGATTTCTTATAGACGAACAAAATGATTATCTTAAAATAATCCTTGTGTCGAAGGGGCGCAATAGCGCATTCGTTTGACACTATTGCAAACCGCATACGGTTATGACAATTCTGATGTATATGTATTAATTCGAGTAAGTATGAGTGACCGTAGCTGCATCCTGATCTGCATATCGGTGAGAACACTAGCCCCGGTTAAACTGTTTCGTCAATGTGTTTGTTGTGTACATATTTGAAACGTTGACTCGATTAGTTAAAAAAATGTTGGGTTTATTCCGGTTTCGTCTAATATAATCTTGACGAAACCGTGACAAGAATCACATTTAACGATTCGTCCAGTTAAGCCACAAACTAACTGACGAAGTACTTTTGACCGGGGCTATCACGAAACGGTATACACACACGTATACCTTATCCTGTGTGTGATGGGCATATGTCAGATTCGACACGAGGTAGTCAGCCTTCATCCATACAGGAGTTTACGCGTCTATATTGTTCAATAGAATTTTCGTCATTTGGGGATTACACTATATTAGTATAGCAAACATTCTAGTGCTGAAAATTCTCATGCGAGTTTTCGAACCACCGACCAGCAAAGTATAAGGCATCCAACCGCCAGCACTATATGTCACCGCCAGCACTATATGTCACCGCCAGCACTATATGTCACCGCCAGCACTATATGTCACCGCCAGCACTATATGTCACCGCCAGCACTATATGTCGGCGATCTCAACCAAAGAGCCTTCCACAGGATAGTTCAATCCCAAAATAACGAAAATACTCTTATACGATCCAATTCTAAATGACAAAAAAAAAATGTTTTCTCATTGTTCATATCCGATTATTTCCAAGATGAAACTTTTTGTGGGATTCGTACCCGAGATCATGACACGAAATCGCAAATATCACACTTGAAACCACAAGAACATGAGTGTGGTCATGCTGCATGGCGATTTTGAGACAAACCAGTAACCTGATGGTCGCGGGTTCGAATCCTACTCTCCCCTCCCACCCAGCAAAATACACTATCTGTGCTTTCCCAACAGAGTATAATCGTAAAAATAATTGGGTATAGATCTTAATTCCGTTTATTAATGGCATAAATAACATGAAAGCTATAGTCACAACTTATATATGCCACCTGGCAGCACCAGAATGTGTATAAAATAGAATAAAATCTTAATAAACTCAAGCTATACATTCTTGAACGATATATCGTAGTTACCCCAGTCGGACATCATGCGTATTTCCGGCGTCATTCAACCTGTCAAGTTGATGTCAACTTAAGTAATTCTCTGTTATATTATTTAGTATTTGACCATGAACAGTAGTAGTACATGGTTTATCGTCAACCACGTTAGTATGTGGTTTTGCTTGGTTTTGTTTGGGCACTCCATCGTCGTACGATGGGCACTGGTCATGCAGCGGTGAACACCCGTCAATGACGCATAGCCACATGGTGGTACATATCAACTGTCTCCATGATATATCCTCGATCCTCTATCAATTTCATGTATATACATCAGCAAAATCATGCACTATTTTCTCTATATTCCCTTAATATATATCTACTGTGCCCCAATATTTCCAATCGTATTTATTGCCTATTCACCCAAGATTTATATTTTCCTTTCTGTACCGTGTCTTATATTCTTCAGTAAAATCAGTATTCCCCTATTTTTCCCAATCATATCCGAGTATATTTTCCCTTTTTTGCCTACTTATCCAAGATACTGTTACCCGATCTGTAGTAAATGTTATACAAACGCCAGTAAAATCATCCAATAGTGTGGACAATTTGACCATACTACATGTAATATTCATTCGGACAATGTATGCAGGAACCAGGAAAGGCAAAAAAATAATGTGAAACCTTGATTATGGATCCTATATATAATAGATACTTCAGTACGGAAGCCAGGTCGTACCATTCAGATGTATTTTAGTTTTAGATATCTCCTAATTATGAGTTGCTATCTCGAAACGATTGTCCATGCACAAGGAGCCAGATCGTTTCACGTCGTACTTATATATACACAGCCAAATTTCCACATGTTGGTACCGTGTGTTAACTGAATTGTACCGCAAGGAAAGGCCCCTGAACAGTACACATCAGTACAGTATCAGTAAGTACTGATCACTATCCACACAGTACTACTCAGTAACTGGTCAGTACTGACTGTATACCGTACAGTACCACAAGGAACTGGACTGAACAGTATTGCATGGTAACTGAACAGTAACCAGTTGCAGTACTGCTCTGTTACCTCTTGAAACCAGACTTGCTAACTGACATGTACTGCTCAGTTCAGTGCTGTGCAGTTCTGAGCTGTGATCACCGCACATACAGGGAACAGTTCAGCTACAGTTCAGTAGTTACATGTATGGCGGGCCTTTCCGTGCAGTACCGTTCAATAGCGTTCAGCTCGGTACATGTCTATGAAAAATTGCCTGTATAGGAGTCAGTATCACGTAAAGTCGTAGTTACGAGATATATAAAGCTATAAATATCTAAATACAAGCGTCTGGTCCGTCATTCATTATTCATCCGTCGTCCATTAAAGAATATCCGAGTCCATAATCCAAAGACCTATTCCATATCCATAGAACAGCATTAGGATCAAATTCAAAAAGACAATTATAGTTTTAAGCATAGGCTGGTTTTCTACAAGAGAGAAGCAGTCAACAGTTTTCAATGATGCCGGCAAGACATCATGATGTTCCAAAATAACAAATCCGTATCGCTGATCAGTATTCTTAATTCATGAGATATTCGTTGTAAATTCGTCATCTAAAGAATGATGTATCTCAGTCACGCTTTGATTGTGGCTGTTCATATGAACACCATGAGGATCTCGAATTACATGGGTTCATACGGCCCCTAGCCACGAGTTAAGCGGAATTAGATAAGTAACGAAACGTAACGCCATAGGTCTTGCACGCTACGCTCGTATTTTGCTATCAGCATACGATATGTATCACCAAATTTGAGGAACTTTAAGTAGAGTAAACACGTAACCGAGGACTGCTTTGGACACAATCAGCTTGAACATACATGTGTTTAAGTTTAAAACGTGCAGAGAAGGTTGTTCATAACATGTTGACGCTTAATATCTTTTTAGAAATGTGTATGAAACCTATAAACACCGTGATAACATGTCTTCAAACTGTTTCGCGTCAAGAAAAAGTGTACACATCCTAAACAAATAGTTTTTCTCAATGAATAGTATTTTTTCATTAGCTTGAAATTCCGAGTCGATTTTTAGATGGAAGGGTGATCATTAATCAGCGTGAAACCATGTCGATACAGGCTTAACACTATACCTCGCCTGGCCCCCACCCCTAACCAGATTTTCTATCCTATCTCCGGAACGCCGTAAATCTGAGAGATGACAGTCCGTGACTTTAAGATTGGATCATTTTGAGCATATTTGCTTACCCATCCGCGGAGAGAATCATTTGCCAACTCAAAAATGGTGGCCATGAGGTTATGACTAAAACGTTGCATTTCCGTTATATTATGTTTGCTCGACAGTTTTGCCTTTTTATTATTCAGATTTGCGAAAATAAATTTCATATACATAAAATTCGACCAAAAATAGAGCATTTTAGAATATGACGTTACGGTGACGTCATGGCAGCGGCCATCTTGGATTTTGTTAAATTTTCTGGTACACTACAAGATATATTGTGAGAAGTTTCAGTCCCGTAGCTCAAGGGATAAGAAGAATAGTTCACGCACTGTTCACGTCAGTCCAGCATGCAGTGCCATGACCGAAAATAATTACTTGCATAGATCCTGTTACATAATATGATACTGCGAATTATTATTTCATTAGGGTGATGAAATATAGTTGGATTTATTTTCTCATCTTTGTGATGGTATTATCCAATATCGTATACAAGCGTTGTCAGATCGGACATCCGATCATCGTCCATAAAGAAAATGGCGCGTCCTTAAAAAACATCTTATCAATACGTCATTAATTAACATCAAAGTTTTTTTCTTTAAAATGGAGATATATGATATCTCCTATGTTTGGTGTGAAAGGAAAACAAGTCTTAGGAAACAATGTCCAGCTTCCCAGATGCTTTTCTTTAGGAAAAAATATCCTTCCTAAATCAGAAACAAAATAACCGGGCTATGAGATAGAGTCAGACATTTTGTGCAAACGGACATCGTTTCTTTTTGTACCGGTGCGTGCACTAGACTGATTAGATCTTTAACTGTACAATTTGACTAACGAATCTGTATAACGAATTACACCATGCAAGAAATAATTAGGACTATTTGAAAACAGGAAATCCATGTAGTTGTTTGGACGTTTGGAATGTTTTACCAGAAGAACTGCAGTAATCATGGGCCATTTCCTTGCCATTCAGCTCTCGTCCGGTGAAAAGGCGTTAAGCATCCCTGTTAACTAAAATATTTGTCATCGTTTGTATACAGAGGTGCCAAGTCTATCTCCTGCTAGGTTAAAACGGCAAACACGTGGGGAATGAGTATATATCATACAAACTCACGTCTATAAACTGATCGCTGAGATGTCATTGCTTTTACAGATGCTTATGAGAGGACTCCAAGCCATATTGTACGGATTAATGCTATTATATCTTCATATCTTATTTCTCAATATCGCAATTCTTTAGCACTGGGTACACTTTGTTCTATAACGATTTTTGCGGATTGGTGAAATAACAATTATTTTCGCACCTAAATTCAGGTATCACAAACTTAAATGCAAATATTGAATTAAAACATTCCTTTTCAAAAAAAAAACTTGAGTGAATTCCACTCAACTTGAGTGAGTTATTAACTCAAACCCGAGTGAAATTTGAGTGAATTTCACCCAAACTTGAGTGAATTTCACTCAATTTGAGTGCGATAAATTATCGCTCTCTCTAGAGTGAACTTTTCATTGAAACTTTTTTGGAGCGTATACCCATTCTGAAACAAAGAAGCAATAATTACTGCTGTTGAATCATACCAAGAAGATCTTCGGCGAATCTTCACCGCAGGCAAATATTTCTTATTACTGTTGACACCAGTTAAACTCCCATGCATGATGGCTGTTCATTTAAACACCATGGAGCTACAAGAGATAGTACTGCATGTATACAACCGCTGCCGATACACAGTTTAATACGCAGAAAATCGAATGTAAACACCAGGAACTGATATTGTAAAATTACACACCTCATATTTTCTGAATAACTCAGTATCTCTTTGGTTCAAAATTAAAGCCTCCATTCTGTACATTAGGATATCTTTCCATGATGTTCCAATGAACTTTCACGATCAAAGTATGCATTATAGCAAGTGCATGCCAGAGGCGTTTACCGAAGAAAAAATAATTTCTTGAATTGTGCACAAAAGCTGCAGTTTGAAACCCAAGTTATACTATACCAGTAGCGTATAAGTTAACGTTAAAAGAGTCAGAAGTGACATAAAATAGCGTCGACATACGTTTGAAATTGGGCATTCTTCTGTTTTTGTCTTTTTCGTATAAATTTTAGCATGAATTTTTTAATAATAATAAAAAAGACTAATCTAATACTTTCAATGTCATCATACCTGCCGGAACATTACATCGAAATGTGGTTTTGGTTCAAGGTATTAAATTTAGATACCCGTGATTCAAAATATGACACCTTGAACAAAAACTGATCTAACTTTTCCAATGTCGTCATATCTACAGTGAGACACATTCGATCGAAATATCATTTTGATTCAACGAGTCATATTATAGATACTAAATTTATACGAAAAAGCCAAAGCAGACGAAAGCCCATTTTCAAGATTCTGTCGACGCCAGTTTATACGTTAGTTTGGACTGAGTGCGTAAACAGTTTAACACGTGCGTATTTTCCTGCATGTACAATACACAACTTTTTGTGTATAGTTCAAGAAATTAATTGTTGGCTTCACAAACGCAACCTGTATAGTATGGAAGCCGATAGCGGCCAACGCGAGTGGCCGCTATCAGCTTCAATATTATAGTCTTTTTTTCTGGTAAGCGCAACACCATCATTTGAAAGTACATATATGGTATCGAGCAGAGCAACATTATAGGGAAATTCAAAATGGCGGCCAACATGCACACAGTAGGCTACGGTATCTTGAGAATCAAGTACATGTAAATTAACTAGTTGCTTGTATCACATACGAAAATCAGCATATAGGTATAAAAGAATAATCGAGATAATCCTGAATAAATGACTAGTAATACTCCAATTTTCATGAGATATTGTTTGGAATAAGTTGAATTGATAAGACAGAATTGTTGATACAAGACGCGAGAGTTGGGCCTGTCAGAAACACGGTGAATGGACAGGGACTAGCTTTGGAATGTAGAAAGTTGTAATTGGACTCTGTATATTCAAATAACTCATATTTACTTAATTTAAACTTAGCAACACTAACAGCTACATGTGCAAACACTGACGTGTAACTGGCGCGACGCAACCAAAACAACGCAAGATCGTAAAATCACACACCTTGTAATCGCACAAGCAAACAGCGCATGTCAGTTTTCAATATACACATGCAGAGAAGGAAAGATAAAGAGAAGGATAACTTTTGTTATTAGGGCTTGAAGTGGAATACGGTGCGGCGACCGTGTCATTTGAGAAAGCAAACGGACTTAGTAATCACAATATAACTAAACTACTAATTGCAAACAATGATTCGTAAAGTTTATATAAAATAAAATTTGATGACTAAAGGTATGGGATTCAAATATTTGATCCTATATTGAACAACAGCTAAGGCCATTGCAAGTAACTTTTCGTTTGTTTTGATTTGGTGTAATTCTTTAATAAATATTTGAGTAATTCTATGAAATAGACATACATTCGTGTACGAGCCCACGCCGAAGTTCTTAAAGAGAAATTAATCGTATGAAATCTGAGTAGTATTGAAATGGGGTTTGCATAAAGTGCTTTTTCAATCGCCCATTTAGGGAGAGAATTTCAGTAATTAAGTTATAATCTAACTAACGCAGTCTGCTAATTGTTAAGAGAGGGTTGGTTTGGTTTTGGCTGCTCGTTTGTGAGTGCACACACTGCGCAAACATTTGAGGTGGAATACAAATCACAACTTTGCAGTGGACGCGAAGTGGTGTCCATTTTAGTCTCTCCTCTCTTACGATTTTATCTGCACTTAGCACGCGAACGGGAAATTTGTCGAGACTTATGTCTTTAGTACAGTAACTATTTGTATAAATAAGCTAGTAATTGTTTGTATAAACAGGCTGGTAATTGCGAGTGTTATACCGGCGTTGATTCGCGTGTTACTGTCAAACACAATCTGACTGCTGTGTTAAAAGTTCTGACATGCATGTAGTGCTATACATGTTATGACATTGACTTGTCACAATCTACAAACAGGTGCTGTTTGGACTATTTATGTCTTTCTTATATCTAGGCCAACCTTGCATCTCAGAAAGCATCTTTTGTTGGAGAAAATCGCATCTCGTGTCTAAATGCCGCGTCTAGAGAAGCAATGAATTGTTATATGAGGAAAAGATAAACAAGCCGTGCATTCATTGAAATATATACAAATAAACAAAATCCCTGCAACTTGCAATTGAAAACGAGAAAATATCACCAAGTATATTCACCCGGTCTAGCTTCGAATTTTTCATGAAGATATAATTTTGAATATTGAATATATATATATATGTTGAGTAACGAAAAAGATGTCGTGAAAATTAGCGGGCGAAACTGATCCCATGCAACTTACCATCAGAGGAGTAAAACGGTATTACGAACAGTACAGTGAATCTATATAAATCATCCTATATTTGAAACGGCATCGAGAAATACAATATATACTGTATTTTTTTCAAAGAATAATTCAGTCTAAATTTCTTAAATTGCGTCTTTGCCTTAGTTGATAACAGAGAATAAATACCACCAAGTGAAAATGGACCTAATCGGTGATCAAACTACTAAATCGGATTGTTTCATTCTGTGAAGCTCTCTCTTCCTTGAAAATTGCATACGTTCTATTCATGGTAACAGGAAAGAAGAGGTTCGTAGGAGTCGTTTCCCATTCGACTTGGATCTCCGAATGGCTCGGCTGTTGACTTCGCGAGCATGCTCCCTCGCTCGAAATTCCAGCTTGTGCGTACCCTTTTCCTTGTGAAAATGTACCTTTTGATTTGTGAAAGCGTTTGCGTTAGATCGAATGAAGACTATAAACTTCCACAAAAACTTAATTTCGATCATCAGTATAGAGTCCGTTTTTCGGAATTTGGAAGGGAAAAATGCACCTGCCCCAAAAGTCGAATTAATATGTGAAAATTTGAATACACTATTCTTTGATAAGGACAGTACGTACTACTAGGCATTTGCGTGATAATTTTCATGGAATTTATCCTGGGATGATAAATAAATATAACATTTCAACATTGGCAATACAGTGACGAGATTGGCGTTCGAAGCCATGCAACAATGTGTTCAATTTGGCCCAGCATTGGAAGTGGGAACAACATCAGCAATTCGTATAAAATTGTGATTGTAGTCCATTTTACGGAAGCTGGATGCTGCCATCTTACGTTTTCGCATTTTCGCATCTATAATAGTAACGCGAAAATGCGGAAACGCGAAAATGCGAAAACGCTACGCAAACAGGCGAAAACGTTTCGCGTCGGTTTTTCGCATTTTCGCGTTTTCGCGAAAATTGGCAGGGGGTTAGGGTTAATAACGGAGATACAGCCCGGACAACGCGTTTTCGCGTTATTATTATAGATGCGAAAATGCGAAAACGCGAGATGGCCGCATCCGGCTTCCATACCATTTACTCCGGTGAATATCATCCGGTGTGACTGGATTGCCTTTCAGGCGGTGAATATCGAACAGGATTGTTTTATCACCCCCGCCCCACTCCTCCCCAATTAGAGGGAGCATACAGGGATCGCTTTGTCTGTCCTTACGTATGTCCGTGGGTCCGTCCGTATAGCCAAACGATATTTCAGCTTTATTTGATCAAACCTGTTGAGTACCTTGCAGATATGCACAATCAGGTTCTTTTGCAAGTTTGGATGATTTATCCCCAGAGTTCTCGCCCTTTGTCGTCAACATCACTATTTGCTTTTCCTCGGTCCATATATCTCGGTTACTATTTGATGGACAACTTCGAAACTTACAGATGTGCACTGTCATTTCCGTTTGTTTGTTTATTTTTTTTTTGTGATTCGGTGATTTTCTACATACCCTTAATCGCTATTGTACATGTACATTGCTGTCCGGGCTGTATCTCTGTTATTAATTGACGAAGAAGTTTGAAATTCTGACAGTAGATGCTTAGCGTTATGTAGCGTTTTGATGTTTCATTTATTCTCGAATTATTGCCATGTATCGTCAACATCAATAAATGCTCGGTTACTGTTTGATGGAGAACTTCGAAACTACATGAACGATGCTTAGTACCTTACAGATGTGCACTGTGAGAGATTTTTTTTTCGTTAACCGTTCGGTGATTTTCTACAGAGTTATGGTCCTTTATCGACGACATAATTTTTAGATATTTTACATTGTTGTCCGGGTTGTATCTCCATTATTGATCCTAATCCCCTACCAAGGTTTCTGCCCTATCTCCGGAACGACAAATCCTTGAGCTGACACTCCTTGACTTTGTAATTTTTCATATTAGACTCATTATGATTCTATTTGCATTACTACCCGAGCAGAGAATCATGGGTAAGTTCAAAAAGGCGACCATGTGGGGTACCAAACAAGTGATGTTTTCGTCATTTTCCTCAAAATTCCTGCTTTTTGCGAGGAAAAAGGACAAAAGCTATTTTATCCCACATCAGATTATTATTTACTAATTTATCATAGTTTTTGCGAAGAAAACAAATAAATAAAAAATTTGAAAAATCTGACAAAAAATCGTCCAAGAAATGCCTTTTTTGAAAATGACGCCACTGTGACGTCATCATGGCCGCCATTCTATTTTACACATTTTAGTAGAGCTTTAGTCAAGGGTATAGTGGGATAAGTTTCTGCCGCCTAGCTCAAGGAAAAAGAAAAAATGTTTGGGGGGCGGGGGTGCAATATTCTCTCTCCCCCCCCCCCCCCGCCAATGTACATAGTGTTATGTAGATGTGGACCGTCGTTTTGATGGTCCCCTCCCCCTACCTCCCCCTCCACCAATAACAAGTATTGTCGTTCATCGTCAACATCAATAAATGCATAAATGCTTGTTCGGACTTTCTCTCGGTTACTATTTGATGGACAGCCTTCAAAACTTAACGGAAGATGCTTAGTATCTTGCAGATGTGCACTGTCAGGTCTCGAGGGTTTCCACGGAACTGTATCTCCCTTATTCAACGGCCTCGGAAGTTTATAGAGATCGAAATTGGTGAAACTGTTTCACGGCTGGAATTTCGGTTTACTTGTTAGCGATATTGAAGCCATATATTGATTTTTTTTCTCATTTCTCTGCCCTGCACAGTTTGGCTCTAAGAGTCTTAAGAAAACAGTTAGATGGAGCAATATAAACTTTGAAATTCTGTATCAAATGGAAGAAGAGAATCTTGAAAAGCATTTCGTATTTTCATTGAGTGATAAGGAGATTCTCGCACGTCCATTAGCAAAATTTATCCATTGAATGAAAGTATGCCACAACTCCGAAAAAGGTCTTTTTTCGGTGTTTGTTTTGGCGCTGTGTGTTGATTATGGGCGACACAGACACTACCATTGTGTAACATAAAAGTATGATGGATGATTGTGTGGCTCGGTGAATAAATGACGGAACTGTTTGTTTCTGTCATAATCTTCCATGTCTTCGGAGCAATCTCAAAACTAAGTTCAAAACTAAGTAACCGAGGAAAGAGACGATAGAAAAGGTTACAGATGAAAGGTCAATAAAACAAATATGAAATTCAAATTTGATTTTTGTTGAGATTTTGCTCGTCTGCCAAAGACGATATAGAGAGACCGGAAGCGTCTAATGGATACGCAATTAAAGAATGTTGCCCTTTGCTTTAATGGCTATATGGCTGATGACGCAAAACGTCAGAAATCAATATACTTTTTCTCGAGACTTCCAAAATTTCAATAGTTGTTTAATCATAAGATACGATAAATCCGCGAATGTTGATGGTGTAGTGAGATGTCTGAGTGGAATAATATTTGTCCATCGATTGGCTAGATTACCGCCTATCTTTCTCCTTCCTCACTTCAGCCTGGACTGCTTACTTCCCCTACTTTCACATACGAAGTGAAACTACAACTGCTGAAAGCAGCATTGCAGTAGTGGAAAAGAAACAGTCCGACTTCAGATGCCGAGGAATCGGGGATCATGAGTGGGAACAGGAGGAAATATCAGGAGCAGAATTAAAGATTAGGAATAGGAACAGGAGCATATATTAGGAGCGCAAAACAGCGCGCAAGAGCAAAAGAAATGAATTTGATCAATCAGAATTATTTATACGAGTACGACTGTTCAAAAAGTCCACCATTTAAAAATATAGGCTAATTTAATACTGTAAATGTACGAGTGTTCTTAAAGTCCAGCATATCAAAATGTCAATAATTTCCATGGTTCAGGTAGCATAAGCGTTCAGTGCTGAAGTTAATGCTGCTCCCATTTCTGTTGTATGTATGCTCATACTTATTAGTATTAAAACTCTTATTGCTTATAAGAACAATGAATTCCCATTGACTAAGCAAATTACGAATTTTATTATGTTTGGCCCAGCAAAAGCGTATGAACACGAAATTGTATTGGATTCAGGCTAGATTTAAATGCGTGTAGGCCTCTGGGGTACACAGTACCTTCATATCGACAAAGCATAGAACACCAATAAATAGCAACCCAACCAACCAACCAACCACCCAGACTCGAAGGCTAGCGATTGTGTAGGACACTAGGATCGATAAGAGACAACGCATTAGACTTGAGGAAGCGAGCATTGGTATAATAGTATTATTTTGTCTAGTATTAACTGGATTAAACACGCGACATCCTAAATGTCAGTATGAGGCCATTAATCAACCCACTCCATCTATTACAACTATATCAAATATAAAATTGTGTCAGTTTATGCAACGAATACAACCAACCGTAGTTTGAAAGTTTCCGCATGCCCATATCGGGGGAAAGACACACGAAATGATTCACGTTAGTTCTCTGAAGGAAAAGTCACGAGGAAGGTTGTGGCGTTAACCCAACCTAGCCTGGGGGGAGGCACTTTTCGTCCCCCCCCCCCCCCCGTTGGTGTTTTGCTCTCTAACTCTGCTTTGAAACTGAAATACACATACATTCCTCCCTAACCCCGCTCTGACAGTGGACTACAAAAACATTCCTTCCTAACCCACCTTTAACAATGGACTACTTTAACAACATTCCTCCCTATACCAGCTTTGAAACTGGACAACATGAACATTCCTCCCTAACCCTGCTTCGGCATTGCATACACATATGTTCGTCCCTATCCACGACTTGATACTGGACTACACATACGTTCCTGCATAACCCCGCTGTGACAATGGAGTAGAAGTGCAATCCCCCCTAACCCCACCTGGACACTGGACTACACGAACATTCTTTCCTGACCCCGCTTTGAAACTTGACTAGACATGTCCTCCTCCCTAACCCCTCTTTGACACTGGACTACACATACGTTGCTCCCTAACCCCGCTTGGAATCTGAACTACACATAAATTTCTCCCTAACTCTGCTCTGACACTGGACTGCATGAACATTCCTCCCTAACCCCGCTTTGAAATTGACTACACGAACATTCCTCCCAAATCCGCTCTGAAACTTAGCTACCTAACATTTTGGAGAAAAAAATCTCATTAGTATATCATTTTGATAGCTGAAATGTACTTCAATCTGATAGTAGCGGAGCATATCTAACCCTAAGTCGTGACTCCAGATATGTCTACTTGCACTGTGCCGGTTCAATCTGCCGGTGACTCATCCTGTTGTATTTACATGTATATTATCTGGCCATAGTGCCGTCACCAAACTGAAGCTTCAGAGAAGGTATGACTTCACTATAATGGTGCCATTGTGTCGATTCAATCTGCCGGTGACAGAAATCCTCCTGCTGTATGTACATGGTCATATATTGCCATAGTGCTGTCATCAAACTGAAGTTTCGGAGACGTTTTGAAGACACCCTTCCAACCCCCACTCACCCACCCACCCACCCTTTTTATGCAAACTTTATTTTAATTTGAAAATGAAGTGAACGCCAGCAAGGAAATGATTTTCATCTCGTGCTCACTTACATGAAGTATGGACCCGGCGTACTGACAAGAAGTCATATGACGCCACAGACGAATATACTGACTGCACATTTCTAAAAACCCCACAAGAACCAAAATTGACTCATGTCATGATCTGTATCCCAGAAACGCTTCTACTGTAGCTGTTCATGTGAACACCCTGGATGACATGACCACACAACCCGCATACAGTCAATTTTCACAGACATGTACCGAGCTGTACTCTACTGAAAGGTACTGCACAGAAAGGCCCACCATACATGTAAGTACTGAGCTGTAACTGAACAGTTCCTATGCGGTAATCACAGCTCAGAACTGCACTGCACTGGACTGAGCAGTACATGTCAGTTAGCAACAGCCTGGTTCCAAGAGGTAACTGAGTAGTACTGCACAGTAACAGGTTGGTTACTGTTCAGTTTTCATGGATTACTGTTCAGTACTGTTCCTTGTGGTACTGTACGGTATCCAATAAGTACTGACCAGTTACTGAGTGGTACTGTGTGGATACTGGTCAGTACCGACTGGTAGTTTATTGAGGTGTACTGTTCAAGGGCCCTTCCTTGCGGTTACCATTCAGTTACCACACGGTACCAACATGTGGAAATTTGGCTGTGTAGCACCGGCATGAGTGGTATAAGATGCAATGGCCTTCTAAAGTCATCTGTTAGAAAATGATGAAATATGTGTCCGCCAGATAGTAAAAATACGGTCAAAACGAGGGAGTATTTATTGAATGCAAGCTCGTATTCCGAACAATTACCTGTTAAACCCGACGGCGACCAAGTGCTTCATTATCCACCATATTTACAAGACAAAACTACAATAACAATGATTTGTACAGAGTGCAAGCCTCGTGGACGAAACGTATACAAGCAGGATCTCACCATATACAGGCAACAATTGAACGCAGCATTAAAATGGTGGTGGAAAACGATGTCGGCGTACTGACAAGAAGTAATATGACCAAATAGACAAATATACTTTCAGAAGGATTGGGTCATAATGACCAGATATTTTAGGCATAGACGTGACGGACCCAATGAGTTTGGGTCGAATTCTATTTTGACCCAAATATTTTGGCTCCTTTTGACCCAAATATTTTCGGTATGTCACGTCTATACCCAAACATTCTGACGGTGTATTGACTCCATATTTCTAAAAATACCAAAGAACCAAAATTTATCCCTGTGATGATCTGTATCCCAGCCACGCTTCTACTGTAGCTGTTCATGTGGACACCCTGGGTGACATGACCACACGACCCCTAGCACCGGCATGAGCGGTATTAGATACAGACATTTCAGAGCGATGATGAAATAGCCCTATCAAGTCATCTGTTGGAAAATGATGAACTATGCGACCGTCAGATAGTAAAAAAAAGTATTTTATTGAATGCAATTTCGTATTTAGAACAATTACCCCTGTGGTTCTCCATATGGTGTTCCACTTCCGGATGCACAGGAGTAGTCGACGCACAATGCCCTATTAAACATGAGTAGTTCCAGGGTATACGTTGGTGAAATTCCGAAGCATTCTCCCCACAGCGCATGCTCCATTTCGCAGGCTCATTTACCATCCCTGCCTCCAATAGAGGAAGTTGACCTTTACTACGTTGCTATGACGTATAGGGGGAAACCCACGTACACGCACGGTTCAGTTTGAATCCGGCCGAACAACTCCTTCAGTGTTGCACATGAGCGAACTACTTTTCATATGCTCTGTCCAGATAAACAGGAAAATAATCTCCAGATAATTCTTTTTAACGCTAGGTCAACAGAGGTCTTATGCAGGCTTGAAAAGTAATGGAAATGTTCGGCACACATCTATTTTACTATATATGATGTCACTTCCGGCGATGTGCGCGAAGGCCCCGAATCCGGTCCAAAAATCTGACTGGTGGCTGGGGTGTTATTAGACCCCCAGCGAGGTGGTTGATTCCGGAGTCTCTATCCCCTGTTGTTCTCGGTAAAGTTTCACTCTCGATTACATATGTTCAGTCGACCCAAAATGCCGTTTTTGCCTGGTGCTAGGGAGTATTCGTTGGTGAAACATCGATATCTCTCAGGCCGGTTATTCGCGGTAGAGAGTTCCACTTCCGAAAGCACAATCGATCCACAAAGCACTATTGCACATGCCTGGTTCCATGGGTATACTTCGGTGAAATCCTTAAGACCATAGATGTGTTGTTGAGTTGTCTTTATTTGTTGGCGCATGCCCAGTCGACTCCACGAAATGCCGTATTACTCTTGAGTGGTTCCAGTGGTATCCTTTGCTGAAATACCGGTGTCTGTAGCCGTGTTGTTGGGTTGTCCCCATTAATCCGAATACATAACACAGTCGTCTCTGAACTGTATGCAAAACTGTTCAACCACTACCAAGTTTGCGGTTCATCGTCCTTGGCATATAAGCAATCCAATATGCTAATAGTGTGAGTGAGTGAGTGAGTGAATAGAATTTAACGGCGCTTTCAACAATATTTCAGCTATATCGCGACGAACCAACTAAGCATCACCCAGCCAAGTTGCGTTCCTGTTAGTGTGTATGAATACATGTTCTTCAGTGAAACTGGTGATAATTGAAGACATTGATTGACTTGCCGACCGTCACTTTTTGAGCAGATGGAAATAAATGTAGTTTCCTATGTCGTGACAAAAGATGAATTGACAATTGACGACACTACCGGAAATCGACGAAACAATATCTCCGAGAGATTCCGATTAAATTTCAAAGTGCCCTAAGCTAGGGTTGTCATATAGGAGATGATGTACTAGATACATTACAGATTTGATTTACTTGGATTACATGTAGGCTTATTTGAGCCTGTTGTGGAAATGCTTGCTCGACGAACTGCACGCCCGTGAGTAAGTGAGTTAGGGAGTCAGCAAAGGCGATTTTAGAAACCTGTGGTAGAAACCTGTTTCACAGATTTAAAATATGAAAGGAACGTACACGGACCGAATCCCCAGGTCATTAGATATTACCAGAATGGACACCTATATCACCGTCGGCAGCACAGACTCATTCACATTGTAATTTTTTCACATTTTTTTTCGGGTCAACTCCTGCAACTGTACATTTGGGGAATCGTCGTCTGCTCCAGATAAATGCCACACTGCAACCTTGGCTATACTTCAACCCCAAGAGCTGTCGACAACTGAGAAGTTACATTTGAAGTTGGTATATATTCAAATATGGAAGCAGGAAATCCTCAAAAACGATACGAAATTTCAAGTATCTGAATCTTAGGAACTTAGAATAGGAATCTTCGACATCCCCAAAAGCTGCTGTATATACCTTATATATGCAGCTGTTATGTTACAATTTCTCGCGATTTTTAAATGCCTGTTTTCTCTGGGCATACCCGAGGACATTTTTCCCCAATGCGTGACTCGTTCGGAAGCTATATTCTGCGGACTGGTTTTCAAGCGAAAACATTGAAGATCGGACATTCATTAGTTTATTTTCAAAGATTTTCTAGTGACTAGTGGAATTGGTATTCAATCTTAATACCAAAAAAAAATTTGCGAGATCCATTATATGCTGTTGTTCCAGTGTTTGTTACTTGCATAATTCCGTCTGAAGGTTAAATCAGATACTCTTGTTGATCAGGTAAGTTTGAGACCCCTTCATTTGTTTGATGGCCTTCTTTTTAGCCGATTTATTTTCCATCCATCGCGGTTATGGCTATATCTGGTATCTCGGGCATGATTGGGAGTGCATCATTGTTCGGACGGGACTGACCGACACATCTTGCCATGGCGTTTTAGTAAATCAATTTTGACCCGGATTGATGGATTGCAGAAAACCGCATTGTCTTTGCGTATGCCTTTCTCGGCGGAACTGATCGAAAATTCATTTTGATAAGGTATTTTGTGAACAATAATGGTTTCACAGTGGTATTGACCTATATTTTATGTACATCGGGATCAGCTATAAAAACAGTTTCCGTTCTACTGAGAAAATTTGCCGGAGTATGCCATGGTATATTGGGACATTTGTACGATGTTGTACCATTGATTTGTCATGGTTGTACAGTGGCATCCGTGTAATTTGGGTCAATTTTTACATGTCATCATCTGTTTAACTGTGGTATAGTTTTACTATCGTACATAATGGCTGTACTAGTCTCATGCTATGGCATTTTGGGGGGAAAAATCATGGTACCTCTCTGTAAACTACCGAATGGCCTCCAAAACAAATGGTTTGATATCAAAACTGTCTTATAGTTGCCGAGATATCTATCTAAAACAGCAAACTGACAGTCATCTTTGTTCTAAAACACAAGTTCCCACAAAAGAATTGCCAATCGATGAGCCGTATTTTAAGAAAAAGTTGAATTTCGATGATGAGACGGCCGCCATCTTGGAAATTCTAGGAAACACAAACATTGAAACACATCATCATCGGTTTCATAAAACGCACTCCCCCAGTGGTTCATATGATGGCCGAGAGGGGCCATCGACCATCGCCCTTGAAACATTTTGGGCGATATTGCGATAACGCGATATTGCGATGCGATAACGCGATATTGCGATGCGATAACGCGATAATGCGATGCGATAACGCGAAAACGCGATATTGCGATATTGCGATAACGCGATATTGCGATAACGCGATATTGCGATGCGATAACGCGATATTGCGATGCGATAACGCGAAAACGCGATATTGCGATATTGCGATAACGCGATATTGCGATGCGATAATGCGATATTGCGATGCGATAACGCGATAACGCGATGCGATAACGCGATAACGCGATAACGCGAAAACGCGATATTGCGATATTGCGAAATATCGCGTTATAATTACGCGATAATGTGCGATATTGTGCGATATTGCGATATATCGCGTTATTTTACCGCGATATTGTGCGATATTATAGCAATATCGCAATATCGCACAATATCGCACACTATCGCGTTATTTTCTCGAAAATAACGCGATATTGTGCGATATTGTGCGATATTGCGATATATCGCGTTATTTTTCCGCGATATTGTGCGATATTATAGCAATATCGCAATATCGCACAATATCGCACAATATCGCGTTATAATTGCGCGATGGGAGAGCGGATAGCCATGAAGACAACTCTGTCAACTCCGCTGGCCCAATTCCTGGTTATCTCCCCTGATTCGAACATTTCGAAATAGGTACGAATTTCGCTCCAGTTACTTGATCAAACAAAACTCATGCGCCAATAAATTATATTGATTGATTTTTAATTGTTTTCATCGTATCATCGTACCATCTTATCATCGTACCATCCTATCATCGTACCATAGCATCATCGTACCATAATACCATCGAGTCATCGTACCATCGTATCATCATACCATCGTATCATCGTACCATCGTATCATCGTACCATCCTATCATCGCACCATAGCATCATCGTACCATCGTGTCATCGCACCATCGTGCTATATTTGTTTAAATACCCACCGTTATGTACCGTTGAGGGATGGAGATGTCTTTCAGCACAGCGACTCGTTATGGTTCTTACATGAGCGAGGAGATTAACTATTCTTTACTCACTCGATTTTCCCCACACACTAGTCACTATCACCTGATTAGCTAAATAAAAAAGCCAAAGGCCCTAAGAAGCCCTGGTAGTATTAAAAGCGTAAATTCGTGTCTATTTGGCTGCAGCCTGAGCCGCAGTATTACTAACGGATATCACCGATCACTTCCCCATCTTTCACTTTCTAAAATCAGACCACAACAATATATCCCCTAATCCAGTAATATCATACCGACAAGTCAATAATGACAGGAAAAATGTATTCATCCAGAGGATGACGGATACCGTTTGGGATGATGTCTATCAGGAAGATGCTGACACTAACAATGCCCTTGATAATTTTCTTACCAAGTTCGATGCAGTTTATAACGAGTGTTTTCCATTAACTACCATTGCACCATCTTCTAGGCGCATTATCAAGCCTTGGATAACCCCGGGAATCCTAAACTCGATCCATGTAAAGAACAACTTATACCGACAATACCTTTCTAGGCAAAATGAAAATACTCGTAAACACTATAGAATTTTCCGTAACAAACTGAATCACAGTATCCGTCTCTCTAAAAAGAACTACTTTGAAACTAAATTTAACCAATGCAACCAGGATATCAAGGGGACCTGGAAGATCTTAAACCAGCTGATGAATCGGAAGAAAACCGCATTATCTAACACATTTATAGTTGATGGGATCGAAGTAACAGACAGCCGTATCATTGTTAATGAATTTAATAAGTACTTCAGCACCGTGGCATCTAACTTGGATTCTAAAATTCCTAGCGTAGTTCCAAAATTTGACGAATATCTCGGCCCCCCGATAATTGATGATTTTGATTTTACTCCCACGACTCAGTCTGATGTCCAAAACGTGGTTTTGTCTTTGAAATCGGCTGCACCTGGCCTGGATGGTATCTCAATGTCACATGTTAAGTTAGTAACTGACTCCATCTCTGCTCCAATCGCGCATATTGTCAATCTATCATTTAAAACCGGCACAGTACCACTAGCGTTCAAGTCCGCGAAGGTTACACCTGTTTTTAAATCAGGCGAACCCATGCATTTTGAAAACTATAGGCCGATATCAGTGCTGCCATGCTTCAGTAAGATACTTGAGAAACTGACCGTTAATATGATGACATCATTTCTTGAAGCGCATTCAGTTATATCTAATAATCAATTTGGTTTCCGATCTAATCACTCTACTTCCCTTGCAGCTATCTCTCTTTACGAGCTTTTGGTCGAGGCCAAAGAGTCTAATAAATTCAGTGTCTGTACTTTCTTGGATCTGTCCAAAGCTTTTGATACTGTGAACCACACTATCCTCCTTGATAAACTGTACCACTATGGGTTCCGCGGCCAATCAATCAACTGGTTGAGAAGTTATCTATCTGATCGAAGCCAATGTGTTTCATTGAACAACACTCTCTCCGATCCCTGTGCTATCTCATGCGGGGTCCCGCAAGGTTCAATTCTTGGACCTCTACTATTTTTGTTATACATAAATGATATAAATAATACCACTGACTTACTCCATATTATTCTTTTTGCAGATGATACTAGTGTTGTGTGTTCATCTAGTAATCTGAATGCTGCAGTTAATACTATGTCGCATGAATTAGATAAAATCCATACGTGGTTCTCTGCAAACCGCCTGTCACTTAATGTAAGGAAAACAAAATATATGATAGTTAATCCAAATAATAAACGTTTTAGACACCCTACTTATCTAACTATATCTGGACACGAAATCGTAGAGGTAAACAATTTTAAATTCCTTGGTGTTATATTTAATAATAAACTGAACTGGACTACACATATCGATTACATTTGTAAAAAGGTTGCCAGAAATATTGGGATTATTAGTCATATTAAAAATTCGGTTAACAAGAAAACTCTGTATATCCTATATTATTCCATGATATATCCTTACCTATCCTATTGTAATATCATCTGGGGTAACACGTACATTACTCACCTGACATCATTAGTTCTACTCCAGAAACGTGCAATCCGAGTCATCACCTTATCTGATAAACGCGAACACACTCAACCTCTCTTTCTTGCACTTAACATACTACCGCTGCTTAAACTAAACCTCTACGTCAGTCTGTCTTTAGTGCATAAATTTATGTACAACTCTGATATCTTGCCATCACGCTTTCGTGACTACTTTACTAAACTCAGCGCTGTCCACCGCTATCAGACAAGGAATCAGCATACTAACTTATATAGGCCCTTTTACCGTTCAAATCTTTCATTCTATACCATTAAAGTCACAGGGCCGCGAGAATGGAACAAACTCCCCCAAGCGCTCAAAGTTATTACATCCTCCTCACTTTTTAAATCTCGATTACAAAAATCTCTTCTCCATAGCTAACCCATTTCCCCTTAGTCCATTTCACTTATTGCCCTATAGTTTTTAGCCTAGCTTTCGCCATTAATATACCTGTCGCCACAGCAAACCCATATATTTTCATGGGATAGAACAAGCCCCATGGGGTTTTATTCCCGCCAGCCCATTTTGATTAATTATGTATTATCCTCGTATTATTATTTGGTGAATAAAAAAAAGTTCAAAGTTCAGTCAGGACGCGTAAAGGCCAAAGAAGGTCGCATCCTGTTCGGAATGGGCCGTGTAAGGGCATAGTGAAACACTCGTAGGAGAGCATCCGACTGGATGGGTGAGTGGTGAAAGAAAGGCTATGACGCGCATGCACAGACAGAGAATAGTAAGAAATTAGCATTGTATGCACGGTTTAGGGTAGAGATATACCGATGGGGCTGAGTGAATGAGTGAGTGAGTGTGAGTGAGGAAGAGGTGAAGTGAAGGAGGAGGAGGAATGGGGATGAGTGAGTGAGTGATCATATAAAGTCGTTTGTAAACCATTAGCCTCAAGTTGTATCTAAACATGAGTGGCATCCCATTGAAGCTCTTATCCGGTAGAGACACACTGGAAGTGATATATGCATGCGCACTGAGGAGTGGTAGAGAAAGGGGAGTTTCAGTGGTGCTGACTATGCCCCAAACACGTCAAGGTTATATGCATAGCAATACATTTTCTTTATTTCATTCGATAATTTTTTTTACACGATGTATTTTTTTATTTCTATTCGAAGCAGTTGTAAAATATATGTGCAATAATTGCATTGTGGGTAATACCTAACCCCGCCTATTTGAATATGTAACGAAAATGGCGGCATATTTGACAGTCGGTTTGCCTCGTCTTTGGCTGTCGATGTCGTCTTTGATAATGTTTGTCTTGTGTTTGTCTTCATTCTTAGTGCCAAATCACAAACAAACGATTTGAATGTAGGGAAACTGACCAAAGAGAGAGTGAAGGCAAACCGACACATATCTCAAATATGCCGCCATTTTCGCCATCGATTTCTCAATAGCCAACGAAAAGCTTCGTCACATATCCAAATAGGCGGGGTTAGGTATTACCCACAATGCAATTATTGCACATTTATTTTACATCTCCTTCGAATAAGAATAAAAAAAAACATTGCATAACGTACCTATTTCGAAATGTTCGAATCAGGGGAGATAACCAGGAATTGGGCCAGCAGAGTTGACAGAGTTGTCTTCATGGCTATCCGCTTTCGCATCGCGCAATTATAACGCGATATTGTGCGATATTGTGCGATATTGCGATATTGCTATAATATCGCACAATATCGCGGAAAAATAACGCGATATTTCGCAATATCGCAATATCGCACAATATCGCGTTATTTTCGAGAAAATAACGCGATAAAATAACGCGATATTTCGCAATATCGCAATATCGCACAATATCGCGTTATTTTCGAGAAAATAACGCGATAGTGTGCGATATTGTGCGATATTGCGATATTGCGAAATATCGCGTTATTTTTCCGCGATATTGTGCGATATTATAGCAATATCGCACAATATCGCACACTATCGCGTTATTTTCGAGAAAATAACGCGATATTGTGCGATATTGTGCGATATTGCGATATTGCGAAATATCGCGTTATTTTTCCGCGATATTGTGCGATATTATAGCAATATCGCAATATCGCACAATATCGCGTTATTTTCCAGTGATGTGAGAGCGGATAGCCATGAAGACAACTCTGTCAACTCTGCTGGCCCAATTCCTGGTTATCTCCCCTGATTCGAACATTTCGAAATAGGTACGTTATGCAATGTTTTTTTTTATTCTTATTCGAAGGAGATGTAAAATAAATGTGCAATAATTGCATTGTGGGTAATACCTAACCCGGCCTATTTGGATATGTGACGAAGCTTTTCGTTGGCTATTGAGAAATCGATGGCGAAAATAGCGGCATATTTGAGATATGTGTCGCTTTGCCTTCACTCTCTCTTTGGTCAGTTTCCCTACATTCAAATCGTTTGTTTGTGATTTGGCACTAAGAATGAAGACAAACACAAGACAAACATTATCAAAGACGACATCGACAGCCAAAGACGAGGCAAACCGACTGTCAAATATGCCGCCATTTTCGCCGTCGATTTCCCAATAGCCAATGAAAAACCTCGTTACATATTCAAATAGGCGGGGTTAGGTATTACCCACAATGCAATTATTGCACATATATTTTACAACTGCTTCGAATAGAAATAAAAAATACATCGTGTAAAAAAAATTATCGAATGAAATAAAGAAAATGTATTGCTATGCATATAACCTTGACGTGTTTGGGGCATAGTCAGCACCACTGAAACTCCCCTTTCTCTACCACTCCTCAGTGCGCATGCATATATCACTTCCAGTGTGTCTCTACCGGATAAGAGCTTCAATGGGATGCCACTCATATTTAGATACAACTTGAGGCTAATGGTTTACAAACGACTTTATATGATCACTCACCCACTCATCCCCATTCCTCCGCCTCCTTCACTTCACCTCTTCCTCACTCACACTCACTCACTCATTCACTCAGCCCCATCGGTATATCTCTACCCTAAACCGTGCATACAATGCTAATTTCTCACTATTCTCTGTCTGTGCATGCGCGTCATAGCCTTTCTTTCACCACTCACCCATCCAGTCGGATGCTCTCCTACGAGTGTTTCACTATGCCCTTACACGGCCCATTCCGAACAGGATGCGACCTTCTTTGGCCTTTACGCGTCCTGACTGCGGCTCAGGCTGCAGCCAAATAGACACGAATTTACGCTTTTAATACTACCAGGGCTTCTTAGGGCCTTTGGCTTTTTTATTTAGTTAATCAGGTGATAGTGACTAGTGTGTGGGAAAAATCGAGTGAGTAAAGAATAGTTAATCTCCTCGCTCATGTAAGAACCATAACGAGTCGCTGTGCTGAAAGACATCTCCATCCCTCAACGGTACATAACGGTGGGTATTTAAACAAATATAGCACGATGGTGCGATGACACGATGGTACGATGATGCTATGATGCGATGATAGGATGGTACGATGATACGATGGTACGATGATACGATGGTACGATGGTATGATGATACGATGGTACGATGACTCGATGGTATTATGGTACGATGATGCTATGGTACGATGATAGGATGGTATGATGATAAGATGGTACGATGATACGATGAAAACAATTAAAAATCAATCAATATAATTTATTGGCGCATGAGTTTTGTTTGATCAAGTAACTGGAGCGAAATTCGTACCTATTTCGAAATGTTCGAATCAGGGGAGATAACCAGGAATTGGGCCAACGGAATTGACAGAGTTGTCTTCATGGCTATCCGCTCAAGCATCGCGGAAAAATAACGCGATATTGTGCGATATTGTGCGATATTGCGATATTGCTATAATATCGCACAATATCGCGGAAAAATAACGCGATATTTCGCAATATCGCAATATCGCACAATATCGCACAATATCGCACAATATCGCGTTATTTTCGAGAAAATAACGCGATAGTGTGCGATATTGTGCGATATTGCGATATTGCTATAATATCGCACAATATCGCGGAAAAATAACGCGATATTTCGCAATATCGCAATATGGCACAATATCGCACATTATCGCGTTATTTTCGAGAAAATAACGCGATAGTGTGCGATATTGTGCGATATTGCGATATTGCTATAATATCGCACAATATCGCGGTAAAATAACGCGATATATCGCATTATCGCAATATCGCACATTATCGCGTAATTATAACGCGATATTTCGCAATATCGCAATATCGCGTTTTCGCGTTATCGCGTTATCGCATCGCGTTATCGCGTTATCGCATCGCAATATCGCATTATCGCATCGCAATATCGCAATATCGCGTTATCGCAATATCGCAATATCGCGTTTTCGCGATATTGCATCGCAATATCGCGTTATCGCATCGCAATATCGCGTTATCGCAATATCGCAATATCGCGTTTTCGCGTTATCGCATCGCATTATCGCGTTATCGCATCGCAATATCGCGTTATCGCATCGCGTTATCGCAATATCGCCCAAAATGTTTCAAGGGCGATGGTCGATGGCCCCTCTCGGGCATCATAGGTTCATCTAAGGTAAAATGACAAATGTATGGGAATCAACGTGCTCTTCCATTACAGACTGCGGTGGTTTGTGTAGGTAAATGTATGTCGTGATCTCCTGACATTTATTGGCCTCAATTCAGACGAATCACAAAAGTGTTTCACTTTTTAGGAAGATCTATCCTCCGACGATTAAAAAATCACTAGGAATTGTAAAATAGGTTTATGAGAAATTAAGATGTGGTCATGTGAACGACCCCCCCCCCCACGCTAAATTTAGAGCTCTACAAATACATGTACTATAAAAATTTCATGATAATTAAACAAGGTGTTCGTCGCAATATATCAGGGCAAGATGGTCAGAGTAGGCTTAACAAGCAGCTAGAGGATGCTATGTCTCCAGCCAAAATGGCAGCGATAGTTTTGAGAGCGGTGCTGCTTGCCATACATGATGAGAGTTTCTGTTTGACCTGGTACGAGAGCGGTGGGGATTCCTTGTTATATATGTTTGCAAGCAAGCTTACATGATAACGCCGTAATCACCATATTTAGATTTTGCCATCAGGTGGCGCCACCTGTAAGCGCAAGTTGCCAAGATGCAACCCCAATCAACATCTCATGACATGTTATATACAAACCAAATTTGACAAGAATCCGATAAGGGGCTCTGAAACCAAATTTAGACTTTGCCACCACGTGTATAGATGCAAGTGCGCGAAACGCAATTCCAAGCAACATCTCATGGCATGATACCTTGATAACAATTTTGAGAAGAATCTAGTCAGGTGTCCTCAAGTTATTGCCTGGAAACAAAATTTAAATTTTGCCACCAAGTGGTGCCAACTGCAGGCGCAACTGACCGAAACAAAATCCCATGCGACATCATATGGCACACGAATACAAAATTTAAGAATAATCCGATGCGCAGTTCTTTCCCGGAAACAGCTACCGGATTTTGCCACCAGGTGGTGCCACCTGTTAGCAGAAGTGTGGGAAACGCAATCGCAAGTGACATCTAATGGCAAGGTGTATGCATACCAAATTTAGGAAGAATTCGATGATCGGCTCACAAGTTATTGCCCGGAAACAAAGTTAGAAGTTGCCACCAGGTGGCGCCAACTGTATGCGCATGTGGGCGAACCTGAATCCCAAGTGACATCTCATGGCGTGGTATTTGCAAACCAAGTTCGAAAAGAATCCTATGAGCGGATCTCACGTTATTACCCGGAAAGGTAAGGTATTTCGGAGGAATCCGACAAAGCGTTTCACTGTTATCGCTTGCAGCACGGAAGAACGGAATGAACCCTAGTGGTACCTCATACAGGCAGACCTCGCTAAAACGCAATACCAATGTACATCTTGTCGCAAGGAATGCATATGCCAAATTTCGGATGAATCCGACAAAGCGTTTCAATGTTATCGCTTGCAGCACGGAAGAACGGAATGAACCCTAGTGGTACCTCATACAGGCAGACCTTGCTAAAACGCAATACCAATGTACATCTTGTCGCAAGGAATGCATATGCCAAATTTCGGATGAATCCGACAAAGCGTTTTGAAAGTTATCGCTTGCGAAGAATTTGAACGGACATCAACGGACATGCACAGAAGATTGGAACAAGACACAGTGGCGCCAATACCAACCGAAGTCTTGTCGCAAAGAATGCATATGCCAAATTTCGGAGGAATCCGACGAAGCATTTGGAAGTTAACGCTTGCGAAGAATTTCAACGTACATCAACGGACACGAAGAAGCGAGACCCATTTTAATATCCTCCGGCCGCGTTGCGGCGGGGGACAAAAACTGCCCCAGTCACCATTCTTCTATATAATAAGGTTCAAACGACTAGTATACACTACTCAGGACGGGCACCACTCAGGACGGTTTAAAGGGAGGCTACTTTCACGTATATTTCCTGGGACGTCCCCAAGCGCACAACAAATCACTGGCCAACCACCTTATTCCACAGGTGCTTGTTACCGTTGTCAATTGGTTAATTACGTTTATTGGGGGAGGAGATCGAGGGGGGCTTTTTCATTTACAACCGCGACCCCCCTTTCCCGTCCCAACTCCTATAGTGAAATAAGTTCTTCGCGGAAGTGAAAAAAGTTCTTCGCGGAAGTGAAATAAGATCTTCATGGAAATGAAATAAATTTTTCATGGAAGTGAAATTAGTTTGAATTAAGATTTTCATGGAAGTTACTCTGAGGATCAAATTCTGGGACGGAATATCTGGAAGATACCTTTTTCAGGCTAAAGACGGTATCTTCTCAAGGCTAAAGACGGTATCTTCTCAAGGCTAAAGACGGTATCTTCTCAAGGCTAAAGACGGTATCTTTCAAATATTCTGTCCTAGGATTTGATCCTCCAAACATGGAAGTGAAATAAGATCATCAAGGAATTAAAATAAGTTCGTGATCTGAAACCATGCAACTTTATACGAACAGTAATAAATAAATTCAACAGTTATACTGTTCATGACCGGATATAGGATCCATGATATCCAATGTTTTTAAAAATTAAATCCTATCTGCTCCCCCATTTGGATATGTTGCCTATATAGCGACGTATACGATTGGGAAGCATTAATAGGATATTAATTTATTAAGATTGCATGATATTTTAAATGCTGAACAATTGAGATGTCTTTTTAAAAATATGTTTTATACGTGTATAATTAACTAACTAGTGGAGCGACTTTAAAGGGAAAATCTTGAACAAACGTTTACCGGAAGTCATCCAATATATTCCACAAAACCAACATTTATAGACAAATGAGCATTCCTACCAATGGAAAAGAGAAAATGAAATAAAAATAAATATATCCATTAAAAAATCTCCCATCAGCAGCTAAAATTTCAGCTCTCTGACAGAAAAACTCAGATTTACATTTGATTTTAAGGCACCTACATTTTGAATTTGTGGTTTTCTCCTATCTTTTAACATGCGATTTTGACGATCTTCTCAATTGCCAGAAAGAACCCATTTTGTTGTAGCTAATTTCACTCAGAATGTTGCCGTTTAAATATAAGCAAAGAAACTGAACCTTCACCGTGTTTATTTTATGCAAAGATATATAGCAAGTTGAATGCATATTTTGACTGAACCCTAAACTCACAATAAAATCCATGTTATTTCCTAGTTTCTCTCATTCATACGAAAATGATTTCTGTAAAAGAAACAACATGGTCAAAATATCTGGGCTTTCTAATATGCTCGTTTTTTCAAGCAGCACTTGAATGTAATACTGTTAGTTAGGGGGCTTACTCGTCAACTTTTGTGCCTGTGAAATGTAACGAATCTCTTAAGCTGACTGTCATCCCAGAACTCTCCATAATTGTGTTTTCTTCACATAGTGTTTTATCGCTTGAGAGAAAAAAATCCTGCCAGACTGCTATCGAGGAAAAGATATATCTAAACCCAGCAGCTGACTGTCGCAGTAGAAGGGAGATAACTCTATAGGCAGCGGCGTGTCTTCCTCAGAGAGGCCCTCGAAGGGATTATATGAGCACCGCTGCATCATTTCTCAATCTAGCTTTCATAATTGTGCGATTTGCAAAGATAAAATATTACAGCCTAACAAAATGCTAAATTTGATTTGACTCAAAACTTAAGTTAAAGAAATCCATCCCTACATTTCAGCAAATTCTGCCCTGATCTAAACAATATTATGCCATCTACACCTTTGTACTTATGTAATGTATGATATGACTTGAATTGCTGAATTGTTGTCTTGTAGTTTTGAAATTGTGTATGTACATATAAAATATGATATATTAAATTATAATGCTCTTATCAATCTATGGTATATATTAACAGAAATCATTTATTAATAAAAAGGAAGGATTTTTTTTTTCATTCTGGATATTTTAAAAAAAATGAAGAAAAAAATGTACCAATCTATACACACTGTGCTGCATATGCAGGAACAATTCGCTCTGTATGTGCTAATGTTAAGTTCCGTGAATCCTGGTTATACCACTTAAATTTGGTGCTTGTCTCTCTGTTACTAATGACAAACAGCCCGAACGGACGGGTTACGGGGCGCTGTGTTAGTGCTTCTCGGTGCCCAAGGTCACGTTAGCGGCCCTGGCATATGTGCCCGATTCGAACCAGGTGTTCGGAGCTTGCTTCAGCCACAAATCGTGGGACAATTTCCCGAATTTCCACCTTAAGAAGCGAAACTCCCCGTGGTGCATTAAAACAACCTGTTCTCGGAACCTGAGTATCTGATTTAATGACATAACTATACCACGTGTGAAAAATAGAATTTGGGGAGAACGAACTGCGAATGAAATTTACTCGGTTTTTGTGAGCATGTTTGTCGAGTTTAACTCCTAGCACATCTAACAGTGCTACAGAATTTCCTGTTTTTAACATTTTCATAATTTATTAAATTGATCTTGGTCGAATGTTTTAGAAAAATGTCGTAGCGATCCGATAAACGCTGGAATAGGAGAGTTCTTACAAATTCAAGCTAATTTGGTTCTCGAAAATACCATATACATACATGGCCAGGTTACTGGAATAATGATTTTCATCTCATATAATATTTCTTTTTAATGACAGTATGTAGTTAGCTATTTTTAAAGCAGTAAGCAATTGACATGCCTGATTATTGTTTTTTCTAGTGTAGTTTAGTTAAAGATTGATTTATCTGGTGAAAATAGAAAGAGAGAAATGACTGCATATATCCTATACTATATGTTAAAGATACAATGTCACCAGAATTTGAAAGTTTAATCCTTGAAATAGTTTATCGTAGTTAAGAAACAATATTGTCACTCCCAGCAAACACATTTTGTTGCCAATGAAATTGTTACCAACGAATTAAAATAATAATGGTACCATTTTAACCACAGTTTCCTGCCAAATAATTCAATTGTCTACATGTATCTATATATTAATTCCACAATGTTCGTAGTCAAACAGAAATATTTTGAATGAATTTTTTAGTAACAAAATAAGGTCGAATATCACAGACGGTCGAATGCAATATATTTCAACAGTTAACAATCAACTGCCAAAATCCAAAATAGTCCTAACAGTTTTTTCTTAGTTTTTAATGTATTGTAAGTAGTGTGTATTACTGAAAATAGTTTTGACAACAACCAAAAATATACAATATTACGAGTTATTTATTGAACAGTGACATTTGCGTTCAGTGAAATGGCATGTTCAGTAGATGGTATATTCATTTGCGGTATTTTAGGATTTTTTAAATAATTAATATTTAAGAATAAAATTTAGACCGGCATTTAAAACATCAGCTTTTCACAAGAAAAGAATGCATAAATTAGGTTTGGGAAGATGTGCCAATCTAGCCACTCAAATCTCCATCAAATAAATTGAATTTCGTCTGACAAGGGAACTATCTCCACATCGTCGAAAAAAAGTCGAGAAAAAAACAACGCATTGATCCAAAGCATAAAATCTCTTTTACACACTGATACTTGGCTGCCTCGTGTGATATCCGAAAAGCTAGTACCCATTGAATCAATCATACCGTGACGAAATTGAATACTCAATTGATATGGGGTTCAAATAGGAGTTCATGTGTTTATCTTAGCTCGCCAGCCATCGTTCTACCTGCTCTCTCAATAATGAACGGCAGGGAGAAAGCAAGACTGTCGGACCATGTTAAAATGAATGACCGTGCACGCGTCGGACGTCAACTCCCATAAAGGAACGAACAGTGAGGGATATTTCTCAGAGCCGAAGGATCCAATAATCTAATAGGAGGGACGAAATGGTTTTGTATGATCAGGCCAATTCAAGGGAAGACATTTTTCTGAATACCTATCGGGAGAAAGATAAACATCCAGCCAGCTCTCTCAGAATGAAATTGCCCGAAACGGATTTGTGGCAAGTCAGCGATCTGCTATTTTGGTGGCATTCTACCGAGGGGCCGCTGTATGCGACTGTAATCCTTCTGGGCGAAGTCGAATCCTCGCCAGAAACTTTCCTCAATATGGAAATGTCTGCTTTAGGTCTTATCAGAATGGATGAATAGTGACTGTATTTCTTTGATTGCATTTCTTTGGAATGTGTCATGGTTTTCTTGCAGTTTTTTTTTTTTTTTTTTCAGAACACAATATTGAAGCTACCGCCGAGACCGAAAGTCGAATGTCCGTTGTAAGGCTTATATAGTTACGTACCTATTCTCATAAGCTGCACTCGTTCCATCAAAATTGTAAAGATAATGTCCGATTATTCGGATTAAAATTAATTAACAGATCAACATTCACAGAAAAATCTTCCAAAAATTAAATAATAATATTTTTTTTAATGTCGATCTAACGCATATATATGGTTTATTTGGATCGAAGCCTGCGATTACCCAACCTTGGACCCATTAGCTGTCCTGGAACCAAAAATCAACGCAAATTCGTGAAATTTCAACACATTTTCAAAACATTCTTATGCTATAGAATGGTTTCAACAATTTCGTTGGCTACGCATATAATCTGGAAAGCACTTTCCACAAGCGTTCAATTTAAATTTGATCTCATTCATTAGACCTGTATTTATAATTATGCAAGTTTAACAGACGTTGCCCAAGACAAGTGTGACCGTTCAATGATTTACAGGGGAAACGGGCCTTTATCTATATCCAATATCTGCTCGTGAAGACCCGAGGAGCTTACTTAAGTTCTTAATTGCTGCCCGCGATTACCACAAACACGCTTTTTAATTACTCATCCGGTCTATTACACCATGGAGACTACTATAGTAGTCTCCATGATTACACCATCCGTATTCACTTCGGAGATTCGCTTAATTAATTAAAAAGCCTAATTAAGAGAAACAAATTGGGGGCTACTTGAAATGTCTTAAAAGCTTTCGTGATAATGGACGATAGTGTTTCGGTGAGAGATAACGTAATTGTCGGATATACGGGGTCTGGTTTTAATAAAATCATGTCATCTATCCAGTGGTGAAACCATGGCGAATTTCCACCAGCTTCTCTCGTTTCCCCCATCGAACATCTGTGATGGGATGCTGTTCCACTGACTTGTCACAGCCATGTTTTCTTTGGCCGAATTCTGACCGTAACGTCAATAAACACAGATGTACGAAGAAAGTAAGCCATCGAAAAATCTGTCAACTTATGCTGGACTTTACACTCTACGGCTGGGACAGATGACCGCTGACGTTTGTTAACAAGGTCCTAATGTGTCATTCCTTGTACCATATACATCAAGTTACCGTTCTGGGCTGGGACTCAATTTAACAATTTGGAACTTTTGCCCCAAGGCATAGTTTATATAGTTTCAGTATAGAGACTTTAAATCAACTTGATACAATGGGGAGCTAGGGTGGGTGAACAAAATATTCACGAAGAGAATCAAAATAAATTGATCGGATTATGAACTTTTCATTCAAAGTTACTTCCCTACGGCGAATATTTTGAAATAAATATGACTATACCAACCAACTGTTCTATTTTCAAAATTGGATCCGGAGACTTACGTTATAGATAATTTGCTTAAAAGGAGTTATATTAATTACTTCTATTTATTTTATTCAGGGAGATAATCAAAATAAATTGATCGGATTATGAACTTTTCATTCAAAGTTACTTTGAAATGAATATGACTACCAACCAACGGTTTTATTTTCAAAATTGGATCCGGAGACTTACGTTAGATAATTTGCTTAAAAGTAGTTATATTAATTACTTCTATTTATTTTCCATGACAGTGGACTAAATTCACAATGTCAATTAGTGCTAAATGCACAATATAAACAACTTGTTATGTAATTATATATTTCTAATTAAGTAAGTGAATGCAAAAATTATATACGAGTTTATTCCTCACGAGCTCGCCAAGTGAAATTTCATAATCACATCTCTACGAATTTGACAATTTAAATCAGTGCGCGAGAAATGAACATCAACCGCGCAGAACAGAAATTTTTTTATCTCGACTTGGGTGACGTTAGCTGTCATAACAAAATTCAGACTATAGATCGGCTACATCTGAATGCAAATGACTCCGGGAAAAGAAGGCTACCACTCACTGAACACGTATACCGGGGCAAACAGGTCCAGGTAAAACTCTATCAATATTTCATTTGATTCGGTTCGCGCATATGGTTCTGACAAGGGCACAGCTCTTTCCTTCTTCAAGAAAAATGTATTTAAGGATGTCCACTGCTGGTAAATCAAAGTAATTAACTTTTTGAATAATGTGTGTTGTTGCATTCATAATGGTGAATATGAGGAAAAATAAAGAAAAAATATATAGGTTGGTGTGCATCTTTTAGCTGTAAGTAACGTTAAATGGACTAATCCATGCTCCATTTGATAACCTAGAAAGCATAGGGAATAGCCGTAGTTTTGAAGCATATTTATAAAAAATTCATATAAATAGTATTTAGCTTTTTTATATATTTTAACTGTTTGCAGATAATCACAATGTTTATAAAAAATCATTAAATTGGATGGATGTTGCTGTGCAAAATTTTCGGCTAGAAGGCTTTGAAAGGAAATCCCTAAACCTAGGAAAGGGACATAATCCAATAGGAAAAACAGGCAAAATGGCCGCCAAAGCCAAAAATCACCAGCGGACATCCTTAAGGAAAATGTATTTGTATAAGACGTCCAGTGCATCAATGGATGGAACACATGCAGATCGGGCAATTCGAATGTTTGTCTGTCAGAATAGTTTGATGTTTTAATATCCTTCAATAGTTCTGCAGCGGCTTAAACGAAAGTACGGATACACTCGATCTCCATGCTTCTGTCCTTTTGCAACTTCTGGGGATATCCGGTTGTAGATCGGCTCCCTTCGTAAATTTCTGCTCGGAAGTTCTAAATGCCTTTTGTCCTGACTGAACTGAGCGGGCGCTTGTAACGTCGGTTGTCTCCTACACAGTTTAGTCATTTATGGCCGTTTTTTTATTACATTTTTCTCGCTTTTTCTGATGATTTTTGTTCATTTTGTCGCTTCCTGGTGATTTCCTGCGCAATCTCTTATGTACCATTTTTTTTATAGTTGCTTGATTCCTCTCATTTACGTTGAAAACACCGGGTTGGAGACACTTGCATCACGGTAGAAAAGTATTTCAAGGAAGGGGAAAACATTCATATACTGATCAAAACCTTCCCTGTCGGATTTCATCCTTACAATTGAACGTCCCACCATTGAACCAGAGAATCGAGATTACAACGTTTTCCAGTTCAAATGCTTCGTTCCGAAACATCGATATGTCCCAAAGGCGATTTTCAACAAAGCCCCGTGTCTTGAATCGAAATTATAGACGATCCCAGACGTCAATCACAAGTCTAACTCAACGTTAGAATTTAAAAATGCGAACATATAAAGAACGGACAGTTCACAAGGATTGTGTTTGACAATGCGGATAATTTATAGCATGCATCACTACCGTCGGAGAATGGACAACTCAGTGGCAAAAGGTGGTTGGTAGTTTCTAATATATATCCAAGCCTCCGCCAGAAAACAAATCTTAAAATTATTCGAGTACCGGTATCTATACTGTATTTAAATTTTAGGCGATAATTTTGGCTGTCGAAGATGCATTAAAGCGTGTAATTGAAGATATTAGTTCGTTTGTTTATTTCCTTGTCGATTTCACCCCCTGTCATGCAGAGTTGATAACACCGCCATTAAATCTCATTAATGCTAACGGGCAATTATGAAAACATCGTTTAACACAACCAAGAATTAACTCAGCAGGCCTCATGTCGCAGAGCGCGTGCGTTTTTGAGGGGTGCATTATGAATTCTCCAGTTCAGTCTGGTCGAATGGCGATTTAACAGCAGTCCGATTATATCTATCCTGTTGCAGCGACACGACAAGTCAGATACGAGAGAGGGGAGTAGCTCTGAATCTTAGCTAGGTAGATACATCCTCGCGAGCCAGTTTATCAATCGATCTGTTACCCTCTGCGAGGATTTAGGATTTACCTGGACTTGTGAAGACAGGTCTATACCGCTATCGCTTTGTCAAACGAACCATGGCGTGAAATGATGGTTGTTGTTGGCAATTGGTATGGCATTGTTCATAAATCTTTCAATCAGGGTCTGTCGATGACCAACTGTCTTAGTAGATTTTAGCTTAGACCATTAGCGCATTACGAGCCAGGCAATGTGATATTTTTCATCCCATTAGAAATCAGATGTCGGTATTCGTTATTGCTTTGATTTAAGAGACGTTACCGTGCCGTTCCTTCTTGCATATCGAACGGGACCGTCCCCCGGCATATTCTCAGAATGAACACGGCCTGTATCGTAGAAAGGCGAACTAGTCTCACACGTCGTCCGTTCATTGGTTGTTTCAGACCATTCAAACAATAGTTACACAGAGCAAGCTTTCGCGCAAAGGTGGAACGGAGTACCTGCATATACGGAGGATGCTATATAATGATTGTTGATGGACTGCTTTCAGGGTTTTTCACGCGATCGAGAATGATTGCAAATACTTCCTTTAGATATAGAAAACGATATATAATAACCCAATTCATCTGCATATAGCATACAGGGGAATAAAACTGCCGTTTCCAGATATCTCCCGATAGAAAGCAACCTGGTCAGTGCACATAATGAGTGTATTTTCTCCATCCATCCAGCCTTCCTTATAATAGTGCACAGGTGTTGGCGCCCAGGGTTAATTAGACATCTTCCATACCCCCAAAAACTCGGCACAGCATCCAACAATTTGCTTCGCAATTCCCTCCATCACCAACTGGTCCCGTCATCTGGAAGTCATTTCCATGCATTCATATTTTCGTTTTCCACGATTGCACATTAGCTGTCGTTCGGTCCTCATGCATGCTTCGCCGGAGTAGCCAATATGTTTTCTTAACTCCGCAAATTATTTACCTACCAATAGCTTTCTATTTACCCTGTTCCTTCGGCTCTTAAAAGCGAATATAACCTGTGGAAATACAACTATTTTCCTCCTATTTGTTTATCGTGGGGCTTGCCGACATCGATCTATTTCCTCTGAAAACTCACCCAAGGTGGCCGAATTGCTGTGGAAAAGCTTGTAAATATATAAAATGCCAAGTCAAACACAACATAACAAGCCGACACTTGTTACAACAGCAAACATCTTTACTATGTTATGATTAGTCAGCTAATTCCGTCCTAATTTACCTTTGTCGATATCCCGCCACTTAGAAATCTATAGGCAAATGTTTCGTTTGGAACACCATCCAATGCTTACATCTATACTGCTATGATACTTCCCGAGAGAGACGTGTCTAGCAACATTGGAGACCAAAGCTACTCTCAGGTAAGTCAGAGCGGGTAAACCTAGGTCAACAGAGGTATTATGCAGAAATGAAAAGTAATCGAAGTGTTCGACAAACGTGGATATTACGATATATGATGTCACTTCCGGTGGTGTGCTGCTCGGGCGGGAAGAAACGTCCAAAAAACTCTGGCTGGTGGCTTGGGTGTTATCACAGACCCTCAAAACAAGAGTTTTGGGAGTTGTGGGCTGTGGTATTAGGCAACCTCCCCACAGCGCATGCTCCATTTCGCAGGCTCCATTACCATCCCTGCCACCAAT